>VANL01001374.1:0-14171 GCA_006352455.1 Brachionus sp. 'Tiscar' | reverse complement strand
TAATTAAGAGGTTTAGAAAAAAAAAAAAACAAAAAAAGAAGCAAGCTATTTTTGAATGAAAAAAATTTTGAATTTTGAATTAAATTCGTTTGAAGTGTGATTTTTTTTAAAAGAATAAAATTTCAAAATTAATACCTTTAAAATTATCTTCTTGAGTGTTTTTATCCGAAGTATTTATTTGCATTTCTTCGAATTGTGCGATTGACTTGGCAGTTGTGATTCTATTTGATCTGTGATACTTTTTCTTAATCAATTGGTATACATCTAGTTCATGTGCATTTTTCTCATAAGACAATTCAATCATATATTGTATACTTCTGTACAAACCAATAGGATATAAATTTTTCAATCTAATATTTCTTGCACTTAGCTTCAAATAGACATATTCCTTCATTTTATTAATGCAAAACGCGTTTCGTTTGGCAATCAAGCGTTCATAGCTTCTTTTGTAAATGTAATAGACATCACAATTTTCCAAGCACTTTGTACTCTGCATGTAAGTAGACATGTCGAAAATTATCTCACACAAACCACTAATCTCGCCAGCGCCAATTATTCCAATTTCAAAATTTTTGCTCTTTAACTGCGACTCAGCCTGAGCAAACGTTTGATTTCGACGCCTAATTCCAATTGTTCTAATCTGGCTAGATTTTCTTTTAAATTAATTAATAAATGTATTTTTTATTTTTATATTACATCACAAAATAAATCTTACTCAATTAGATTGGCGGTTAGAGGCTTATTTCTGTTCTCGGGCAATTTAAGAGGATACATGCGCGGATACTGAGACTGATGTTTAGACGAGTCGACAACAACCTTTGCTTGGCCACTGATAATAAAGTAGATTCTATCGGCAGGCTGACCTTGAACGCCCAAATACGAATCATAGGGAAATATGTCTCTCTCGAGACATAAACTGAGCAATTTTTTCATTTTGGGCGCCCAATTGCCAAAAAATGGCGAGCTATTTATAAACTGGGTTTTTTCTTCTAATTTGCGCAAAGTAAGTGCTTGCAGACACCGAGCATACAAAGTTCTATTGACGACCATTAGATCAGTTGTTTCGTCAGCAATAATCGAAGCTGTTCGATTTTCTTCACTTACAAGCGCTATTTCGCCAAAGCCTTCGCCAGCACCTAGCGAAGTTACATAATTGCCCAATTTTTCTCTAATTTTGCGATTTTTTTCGCCATTTTCCAAAAACAAACTGTCATTCAGCGAATCGTTTAGAATGCTATCGTCTGAATTGAACGGATAATCGTTCGAGTCGATTCGATCATGTTCGTCGTGCTTTTGATGATTTATGTAAATAGAAACTCGACCGCGCAAATTTATATAAAAACAGTCGCCAATATCACCCTGTTTTATAATAAGCTCATTGCATTTTTTTGTTTCAAAACTACAATTTTTTATTATGTCCTTTACAATTTCTTAAATAAAAAATTAAAAAAAAAAAAAAATTTTTTTTTTGCTTTATTTTAAAATAACCTGGTTTAAGATCGCCAAATACGGCAGCTTTTTTTTTGAACAAACTAAGAAACCAGGCAAGTATGTGGCGAATTTCGTCGTCTGTGCGTTTTTCGCTTGGCTTCGATATTACATTAATTATGGACTGATAGAACGATGACATTTTATCTTAATGCATAACGTGTTTAACAAACTAGCTTTTTTTCTTATCAAAAATTCTAACAACAACGAAAAAATTAAGAGAAAAAATCATAAAGATCATAAATTTGAATGTAAGAATGTAAAAATTATTAAAAAAAAAAAACTAAAAGAAATTTGTCCTGAATAGAATGTGACGCTATTTCTAGAGATTTGCTTAACAAATAAAATGTCACTAATTATTGTTTTGCCTTCGATTTGTTTGAAATTTTAGTTACAAAAGAAAAAATTTGAGAGGAAAAAAAAAAAGTTATGCAATAAATTTGTTTAATGAAAAGGTTTATTTTGAAAATTTGCATTTGATGTGCCCGAGGTGGGTTAATACCGAAACGGTATCGGATTAGTGTATCTTGAACGAAAAGGTACGTAATCAAGTGAAAATAAATTTTAGTTAATTTATGCATAGACGAGCAGTAGAGAGCGATAGTGGTTGTTGTTGAAACCAAGCAATTTCAACGAAACTACAAAACTTTCCATCTCCAGGTAGAAATACAAAATTTTCAATATGTTAATAAACTATAAAAAAAAAAGTAAATATTTTTCTAAATATTCGGTAGCTTTATAAATTTAGAACCTTTTTCAATTTTATTGTGTCCTTATGATCTACAAATAAAGTTCTCACATACAAAATAGAGAAAAAAAATTATTTATTTATCGAGTGATGAAAACTTAAATGAAAAAGCCTCGTTTTTTATGGTTTCAAGGGCTAAATCAAAAGTTTAGTTCACTTTTCTTTTTTTTTTTTTTATTTTGTTGAAAAACCATCAATTAAAAAATGATTCGGTATTTTATTTTTTGACGTTTTTGATTATGTTTGTTAGTCGTCACTAAGCTTGCACTTAATCGGTAGTTAAATACTCAAATTAATACTAATCTAATCAAAAAAAAAAATAATTTTTTTCTTTCGTTTTATCAGTCTAAAGTAACATAAAATAGGATAAAACTATTAGCAAATTAATTATTTATTTTTCTAATCATTAACTAAAAAGTATTTAGTTTAACTGAATCTTATCGTTTTTTAAAAAAATTTTTAAACTCAAGTCAATATAAACTCTTAAAATAAGAATATAAATTTAATTTATCTTATTTTAAATTAAAAACAACGAAATATCGCACCTTTTTTTTTTTCTTTATTTTACTAAGAATTTGTAGAGTCATTAGATTTTGAGCATTGAATTTCAAGTATATGCAGCTAATCAATTTTAGGGAAAATATTTGCTGATCCATTTCTAGCATACTTGATTTTAAGTTTTCTATGGTCACATCAAACAAAAAACTTGACTATTTATTTATAGTTCCATAAAATCCTAAATGAGAAATAAATAGTCAATTAAAAATAAAATTACATAATTATTTAATTTTTTGTTTAATACTTAATAAAGTTAAATCTAAAAATTAAAAAAATACTTATGGGCTATTAGAGTGTTTTGTAAACAATTATTTAAAAAAAAAATACAAAATATTAAAGCTTGACTTAGCAAAATGACCGAATAAGCAAAAAAAAAAGCATCTCTTTTAAAATAATATGAGCAGAAATTTTTTTTTTTATCAGAGAAAATAAACAATTCATTTTAAAAGATGTATTTTTTTTTGTCAATTTCTTATATATAATTTAGTGTTTAGTAGAGATTTGGATTTTTTTTTCTGATTAGAAACAAAAGTCTGTGTTGAATTTTAGTTTTTGTTTATTATTTTTTTTGTTGAGGGCTGGTCACAGAGGACAATTAAACCCATCGTAAGAAAAACTAGCAGGCGAAATAAAAAATCAATTTTAAACTTAAAAAAATTTATTGATTAAAATAACTCTATTCATTTGAATTAAAAAAGAAAAAAAAAACAAATCAGCGCAAAACAAAAAGAATAATTTACTCTAAAAATAATTTAATAAAGTTGTCAAATATATGTGTCAAGCATTCAATTGTTTTTTTAAGCCATTGATTTCAAAATACGCTCTTTCTTTCAACATTGGAAGAAGTTTTTTTTTTGTTGTTTTTTAATTATTAAAATATATAAATTTAGAAAAAAAAAACAATACGAAAGAAAAACTATTTTGTAAACCAAAGCTGAAAATTAAGGATCTAAAACTAATGCTGATAAAATAACATGCTTCTCTATGGTTCGTTTTTGCCACAATCTGGACACAAAATGTCCATAGCATCAGTCAAAAATCCGCGTCCGACCAAGGACGAGTTGCATCTATTGCACACAAAACAGTCATTGTGCCAGTGTCTGTCTTCGAAAGAGATATACTTGGTACCACCAATGCCTTTGAAATAAATAGAAATATTTAAAAATTAATTCCTTTAAAAATTTTACAGTATTCATGCTTTTTAGAAGAGAAAAAATTTTTAATAATTTTTAACTAAAAATTCAAAGCAAACAATTTACCTGAATTTAAATCAGGATTTACTAATTGGTAAATTTTCTAAGGCTTTTTGTATTTTTGGCAACAAAAAACTATATTGAACAAAAAAAACACTTACCAGTTATTGGTTTGTGACAAGCAAAGCATTTTTTGGCAAACAACTTTCCGAAACAGTCAGAACAATAGGGATGATCTTCTCTTGAAGTAAAACGCTGTCCGGCCAAAGACTGTTGACAGTGGGTGCAAACAAAGCATTCTTTGTGATACGGCTGATTTTTGTAACTAACTCCACCTTGTGATATTACTTTCATGCAATCTGTGCACTTGGTCGCAAAGTTATTCTCATAACATGGCACACAATAAATTCTATTCTCTTTTGGTATGAAACTTTTTGTTCCGATGGCAGTGTTACACGAATAGCACAAAAAGCATGTCTCATGAAACTGTTGTCCTTTGTATTCCATTTTTTTCATTCCTGGCTTGAATATTTGGGCACATTTATCACATCTGGATGCAAATGCTTGATTATAACATTCACTGCAGTACAACGAGTCGTTCTTGTTACCGAACGGCTTGTCGACTAGCGGCAATTTGCACACATGACAAAAAAAGCATTTTTCGTGCCAATGTTTGTCTTTGTAGGACAAATCTTTCGAGTCTGTGCCGATTTTTTTGTGGCATTCTTCGCACTCATTGGCAAACAATTCCTCATAGCATCTGATGCAATAGGGATGGTCGTCTCTAAGGATGTATCGCGAACCAGTGAGCGACGTATCGCAATTCCAGCAAGCAAAATGCTCTGGATGAATTGTTTGACTCATTGTTTTTGTCACTTGATCGTTGTATATCAGCTTTAAAATAAAAATAATATAAAAATTTAATATTTCTTATTTTATTTCCAACTAAGCAATAGTTAATGCAAATTTCTTATTTTATTTTATAAATTTCTTTTTTCTTTTTGAGTTTATCAAAAAATAAAATCTTCACTAAATAACAACACACTTAAGTCTTGTTACCTTTTCTTGAAAAATTTAAATAAATTTTCAATTAATTTTGGGCAAACTATTAATTCAAGATTAAAGAAGAAATTATGAAAGAGAAAGAGAGAGAGAGAGAAAGAAAGAAAATAAATTAGCTTCATTGGCATATGTGACCAGAGCAAAATTAGGCACTTATTTAAATAAATCAGATCCGAGCAACAACAACAAAAAAAAAATTAAATCAAAAAAAAAAATTTCAAAAATTTGTTTTTTTCTCCATTCCATCATCATGACAACGAATTCTAATTTCTTTTATTCTATTTAATTGGAAATTATATTTTAATAAATTTTCTCTATTTTATTTCTTTATTTAAAAGTCTTCTGTAAATGTGTATTGTTCTGTAAATACGCAATGGCAAAAAAAAAAAAAAACTAAAAAGAAAAAAAAAATATGATAAAATGATTCCCTTTCATTATTCTTCATGTTCAATACTAATCGAACTCAAATATATATTTTTTGTCTGGTCAAAAATTTGCAACTTTAGATAAAAAAGAAAAAAAGACCATCAACTGTTTAACAAACAAACTAAACAATTTTGATTAAAAACAAACTTCCGTGTTTTTTGATATTTCGAATTTTTAAAATACCCTACAAAATACTAGAATAAGAAAGAAAAAAAGTCGAAAATTTATCGTGTTGGTCATTTAGAGCACGAAATGCGCTCAAACACGAAATGACGTTCTCTAATCAAATCTTGAACAAAAAATTTAAATCTTAAAAAAAACTAGGTTACGAGCAAATTAAAACTTAACCTCAATACAATGCTTAGAGACCTAATACTGTAAAATACTTACAAGTCGTTTATTACTTTGATTATAGCTATTAATATTATTATTATTATTATTATTAGAATTAGAATTAGGACTCTCTTTACTACTGTTATTTAAACCACTTGACAAAGAATTAGAGGGACTAAGCTCGGCTTTTAATGTACTAGTGCTGCTTTTTCTCGATTCGTTAATAATCAATGTTTTAAAATCAGTTGCTGGACTAGGCTCTCCTGACTTGTTTGCACTTGAAGTGCTTTGTTTTCTTGTTTCATTGTTAATCATCATGTTTAAGTCACTCAAACGATTAACTTCATATTTATGTGTGCTAATGCTGCTCTTACGCGATTCATGCATGATTTCCAAATTTAAATCATTCAATGGTTCATATTCATTTCTAGACGCACTACTACAACTACTATTTTTTCTTGATTCATGTATTGACAAATTTTTGGCTTCATAAGAAGGATTCGGCTCTTTTTTAAATGTGCTAGTGCTACTCTTTCTCGATTCATTAATGGATAGATTGCTATTATTATGTGCATTGTTAGAAAATGTTGGACCATGTTTAAAACTAGCATTACTTATGCTATTAGTACTGCTTTTTCTAGATTCATGTATTGACAAATTGTTGTTAGTCTGATTTACTTGGTGTTTAATAGCGTTGTTGCTGCTACTACCAATGCTAGTTTTTCTCGATTCGTCTAATTGATTTCGTACAACACTGCTTACAGAGCTTCTCTTGCTGCCCAATGGATTGAACATGTTCAAATTGGAGACGTTTTCAGTCGAACCAGAGGGTATTTGTGCTCTTGGCTCGATAGCAATGCTGTCACTTTTGGCATATTTGAATACAGAATTGTTGGATGAAGCAGATGAAGTTCGATGTCTCGAGTCAACGGGCACTTGTAAAGAAATTTCCTCATGATTAACCGAAGCTCGATTGCTATTTTGTAAATTGTAATCGAACTCATTGCGATTGACACTAACTCGACGTAAATTTTTTTTAGCATCTGATAAATTGCTGACCAAATTGGTTACACGGTAATCGATTTCTTGGCTTTTCATTTCGTTCTCAATGCTATCGATGCTTGGAGCTCGATTCATTGAAGTGTTAAGTTCGTTTCGACTCGATGTGCGTTGTTCTATGCTCGGACTGTGCTCATAAATGTCAGGAATTATATTTGAGAAATTGTTTATTGGCTCGTCGTTTTCCGGTTCAGAATGACGATTTGGAGGTGAAGAGAGCGACGAGTTTAGACTCGATACGGAATGTGTTGGAGCATAATTGGCTGGATTTTGGTATATTTTTGTTGTTGTTGGTCTAGGCACGAGCAAACTCTCTGAATAATTGTTGTGAATGGAGTCGCCAATGGCAGCCGCTTGGGCTGCATAGGATGGCACACGTTTCTTAACAAACACGTCAGTTATACCAGCACCTTCAAGTGCTCGTATTCGCTCGACTATACTCGAACTAGCCTCACTCATCGTCAGGAAAAGTCAGTTACAGAACTACACTAGGCAATTAAATAAAAAACAATGTATCTATTTGAAGAAAAATACAAATAAATGGAAAGACAAGACAACCAAAGAAATTTCATTGAGAGAGAGAGTGAGAGAGACAGAGAGAGAGAGAGTAGAGAGTGTTGGTTTACTTGTGTGTAAAAATACTAAAAAAAAAACTTAATGCGCCTATTAACATTAAACACTCTAGGGGACTTGAGATTTTTGGCGACTAGCTATTAATCTTATACTTGACATGACAATGACCAAGAAAAATTCGATGACAACAAATGTATCAATTAGTTATGAGATTTCGACTAAATGATAAAAAGGCCTTGAATTGGGAGAATTGTATACAGTCCATACAGTCTAGTTTTGCTTCACACATTATAAATTGGGTCAAATTTGTACTAATTAAATAAATAAAAAAAAATAAGAGTCATATGAATGTATATTGTTTAGAATGTAGATATGAAATAAAATAAAATAAAATAAAAAAGCCTGTATAATACAAAATAGCATGAAAATAATTTTTGTTTGACGAGTTTTCATATCTATGACAATGAGACAAACATTTCTAATTGAATTCAAATATTATTAAAATTTGGTATTTTGGGAATAGTGAACTTGTTTCAAAGTCACTCGAGTTTAGTTTCAATAATTGCTCACGAAACATTCAAAAAATGTTCGAATAATTATTAAATATTTGATATATCGATTTCTATTATTTTTATTATTTTTAATATTTGTCTAGACTTTCTAGATATAGTCAACATTGGCCTTCTCCTATTAATCACTAATCAATTATCATTGTTTATTAGCGCCAAATCAACTTTTTTTTTTTCAAACTCTGATCAAAAATTTAATAAAAAAATGCACTCAAATATAAAATACAAGTGTTTTTTGTCAAATTAAAAAAAATAAATTTTTTTACTATTTTTACTGACAGAAATCAGATATCACATTCACTTTTTTGTATTCTTTATTTATTCAATTGAATGCCTAAATATTTCTTAAGGCTTCAAATTTTTTCTTTCATCTTTTATGAATAAAAAATAAAAAAAAAAACATGTGTGCTTACCTTCAAAGTTATTTATATGCTTTGTTAATATGTCACAAAGCCACAAAATTTAAACATAAACTGATAAAATTTTTTAAAACACGAGATAAACATGAAAAAATATTGAAATATTTTTACTTAAACGAATTTAACTTAAAACAATTATAGCATTCTACTTAAAACTTAAATTCATACTATTTTAGTGTCTTGTCGATTATGTGATTCCGGGGTCATTGACTCCATGGAGTCACCTAAAACTTTACTATTGTAACGGGTGTTCAAAAATTATCGGTGCTTTTTTCAAATGAAAAAAAATATGTTGCGGTAGACCGGTGGTTCTTTGGGCTGTCAAAATTTTCATGGTCTAATTTTAACTTAAAAAAATTAAAGAATAAAGTTAATGGTCCAACTTGTATATACTCAATTGAAAGATTAAAGAACAAGCTTTAAAATGATATATAATATTAAGTTATGACACTTTTGGTTTTTTAATAATTATTACATAAAGTGTGTCTTTTTTATATTATAACTAATTCAGAAAGCAACAATAGAGAATGTCCAAAGTAGTGGAAATATCATTGAATTTAAAAAAATCTGATTTTTGCAACCTTCAACGTTCGATTGTTAACAAAGTACAAACAACCATTAGGCACCATTAGGTAGTCAATATCTGTGGTGAGTCTTTGTCGATGCTCTTGGATGGCTACGAGATCGATGTTTTGCAGTCAGATATAAGTTTGTGTTGTTTGGACTTTGTTAACAATAGAAATTTAGAAAAAATTCAACTAAAATAGACGTTGAGAGTGATAGTAAGATCTTTGATCGTTTTAAAATTATTGGACTTTTTAGACCGAATCGATCTTGTTCAAAGGAAAACAGTAAAATTAAAAATAAGTGAATTATTACGCAAAAGAGGCTTTTGAAATACCAAATGCTTCATAGGATACATATTTAATTGTTAGAAAAGCGCTAAGCAAATTCGATAATCCATTACCATATCCGATTTTTGGTAAACTTTTGAAAAATGATAAAGGTGCTAAAATGCATAGTAAAAAGATACACAAAGACTAATTACTACTAAAAAATTTCATTATTATTATTGACATCATTTTTTGTTTGTTTAAGTCACATATTAGGTGACTCCGGAGTCACACACAAGTATTTTTTAGTTAAACCCTATGTCTAACAGTCGTTGTTTTCTAGTTAAAAGTTTTATGAAATAATTGCTTATTTCTTTATATCTAAATTATCTAATACGAAATTTTCTAGGACTTAAAATTAATAAAAAAATCATCAAATTCATCTACTAAATGACTCATCTTTAAATGCTCTAAGCACATTTAAAATTAATCAAATGACCTTATACAAGGATAGTATCGAACCATTCAAGTGTGTATGAGAAAAAAAGTGAACCATTTGACTAATTAACTTAATAATTGATACGAAATTAAAACCAATTTTGCATTAATAGAAGCTTCAAATAGCATATATAAAATGAATCAATAATAAATTTAAATTATTTTAGACTTAATTTTATTAATAAAAAACTCATATTAATATTGATGACTCTAAGATAATTAAATCTAAATAATTCTAATCAAAAAGTAAAATAAATTTTAGTTTTCTCTCTTTCTACATGGTTATGAAGTAATGAAGGTGTAAATTGAGCCTAAAGCAAATATCAAGAAGCCATTTTCTTTTTTAAATTTTTTTGATTGTTAGCCCTTTTTTTTATTTTAAATAAAGAATATTAGCAATAAATTAATTACGTGATCGTGACTTAAACCCCAAAATTTTTTAGCAATGAAATTTAAAATGCCAAAAATATTAAAATCTAAACAAAAATTTGGCATTCTTTTGTAAAGTATCACTAATACAAATTGAAATTTTATGATCCGATTATTAAAAAAAAAGCCGTTTAGAGAATAGTCTAATTAAATCTTAGAGTGATCAGTTATACTTACATAATCAAAATTTAATTAAAAATTTTTCCTAATTAGTAAAATAGAATTATTTAGATAAATAATTTCCTAGTATAAATGTAAAAATTTTGTATTCAAATTTTATTAATTTTTACCATAATTTTTTAGTCAAAGAAAAATAAATAGATGCAGTTTTAAATCGCTTGGAACAAAAATAAAAACCAATAGGAAAAAATTCGACTAATATTAAAATTAAATAATTAAATTAAAATTAAATTAATTCCGCTATTTTTTTAAATAACTGATTTTTTCAAGAATATTATAAAAGATTTTTTTTCAAATAAATTTTAGCTTTTAAAAGTGATGTTGCTCTAGCAATACAAATTAATGTTATGTAATTGCTTAATTTCCACAGCTAAATAGTATATTAATTCTAACTAAACAATTTTATTTTTTAAATATTAAATAATCGATTTTGAAAAAACAATATTTATTTTTTAATACAAATCTCAATTCTCATTTTACATATGCTTTAGAAAATTTTTATCAAATAAAATATCCTAGTTGATCAAAACTCACAATTGCTAGAACCAGACAATGAGCATTCTCAATTAAATCCTTTTTTACCTTTAATATCCCCCCCCCACACGCACACACACATAAAAAAAAACTGGTAATACATAAAATTAATTCAAGACTAGATTTTGATGCTTTTCTAAATTGAACATAAATAATGAGCTATTTTAAAAAAAAATTATTTAAAATTTTATATTCTATTAAAAAAAGAAACTTGTCTTCATAAACAAAATATACTTGAAATTTATTTCTTTACCCTAAATAACGATACTTGAAAAATTTCTAACACTATAAAATTATGATTTAACTAATTGAGAAAATTTTTTGAAATTTTAATTTTTTTCTGACAATAAAATTCTTCTTAAAATACTTAAAAAAAATCAATAATAAGGATTTTAGTAAAAATTTGACCCATTATTCTTTAAATTTAAAAACAAAACAAAAGAGATGCAGACTCGTTAGAGCGGATTAATCTAAACTCAAAGTTAATCCTGTATAAAGCCAATTTATTTAAATTACTGACGCTAAATTTTGGGTATTTGTTTACTTGTCCAAATCTGTAGGGGATCAGTAAACTAGATTTTTAAATAATTAAAGTCAAACTGGACATTTGAAATATTTGAATAAAAAAAAAAAGCAGCTTTAATTTTCTTCTTTTAGTTATAACTGAAAAATCCAAATGGAATAAGCTGAAAACTTAAAATTAAAATAAATTCACAGGTGAATTTATACATATTTCTAAAAAAAAAAAAAAAAGAAAACTCCTAAACAATTGACATAAAATTCAGGTTTCGGTTATTATTGTTATTATTACAGAAGACTAAAAGCTATGTAAATTATGTAAAATAAGCATGGCACTAGTAAAGGAGAAAAGAATACAAAATATACATCATTCGAGCTGGCTCGACTGGTCATGTAGAAGTCTCCATATTTGCGAATTTTAAGATTGGCTCGTTCATTGCTTGAATGCGGCCTTGTCACTTCAAAGTAGCTTTGGTTTATTCTCTCGACATAGTGATCTATTGGATCGTCATAGTACGTATAGCCAGGCGAGTTGTACCGAGAAGTTGATCTGTTTGACAATGGGCTTACGCGCTCTGGCAAATAATGGGTATACATTGCAAATGTTGGATTGATGTCACAATTAATTATTTTCAAAAATTAGCTTAAGAAATTTTTTAACAGAAATTATGTTCCAATCTGTTTTAAGGTGTTCGTTTTTTATTTTTTGAAATTTTCAAAAATCATATATAAAATTAGACTATTTTCTATTTGTTAGAACAACATGCAGTTGTTATTTTTTATGCTCAAAAACATAGAACAAAATGATTAAATTTCAATTGTTACCTTTTGTTGTACGTTTTAGCAATAAATAGATCTAAAAATTAATTTTTTTTTTCATTTAAAAAACAAATTAAAATATTGTCTTTCTAAGGTTTAATGTTTTTTTTATTGAATTTTTTTTTTAAGGTTTGAAAAGTCTCATCTATCAACTTGTCTTTAAACTATCTATAACCAGAGCAAAATTGCGTAAGAACCAAATTTAAAAGGAAATTATTTCTGACCAAAGTATTTTTGTTATTAATTCATAATTGCATGATTTATTAAATTACTGTAAATATTTGTAAAAAATCAAAAATATAAAATCTACATCCTTAGGCAAATAAATTTTCTTCTAAATTAATTTCAAAAGGATTACTTGAAGTAAATCGATACTTATTGATTTATGGTATTATTAAAAGATAAAATATTGTGTTCTTGAGCTAAAAAGCTTTTGAACACCTACATCACAAATGCATTAACTCTTGAAGAGAAAATAAAAAAATTTCATTCAATTCACATTTTTTTTTTTCTTTGAGTTTTAAAAACAAATTTCTTACCTCATAGCTTTTTGATCTACGCGATATTTTTATATCGCTACCTGGTGTTTGAATTGCTACATCCAAATTATACATGGGCGATTTGGAACATTTATTGTTTTTATATCTAGAGCTAGAATCGCGATCAAGTCTACTCGAATACACTCTTTCGATAGGAATCTCTACTGATTGATGGTTCAAGTTTGACGAAGACTTGGAATTGATTAGTCCATCTCGACCAGTGTCATGAGAATAGAAAAAATGTCTATTTGGATGATGGCTAAATGAATTTGAATTTTTTAAAATGCCTTTATAATCAGCTAGAGTGTTTGACGGAATGGGATACAAGTCAATGTTTGAGTATCTGGGAGACATGCTGCGATATGTGGCGCGATTACTTGACTCGTATCTCGACTCGGACGTATTATAAAAGCTAAAGTATCTTGAGTGAGCCATTTTTTCAATTTTCAAACAAATAATAAAAAAATAGAATAAAAATATTTCTTTTTATTTTTTCTAAAATTTTTTCTATATTTGTGTTATGCAATCAGCTTCCTTAAGAGAATATTTTTCATTTAGTCAGGAGACCTAAATTGTACAAGTGCTTGTTATTGTGGGCAACTTGAATTTTAAATCGTCAAATCTCATGAATCAGATGTTTTAGAAAAAGACAATTACCAATATACAGAGAAATAAAGACAAAATATTGCTTTAAAAATTAAAAATATTTATTCATCTGATAAAATAGAAACTTTTCATTTTATGTTGGCTAAATCGATATGCTAAAAAAATCAGCATTGTCACAAATATTTTCTTTACTAATTAAGATTGCAGTGGGACACATTGTTACATAACTCTTAGTACACAATTTATATATTTTTTAAAGTTTAAAAAAAAAACTTAATGTTTTTATTTACTCTTTAAATCATGCAATTATTTGAAGCTTAGTAGTTTGATCAGTGACTATTAAATAAAATCGGATTTGTTTACAAGGAATCCTTTTTATCACGCTCATTTATAGCCCAAAATTAGAGTAAAAGGTTTAGAAAGTTATAAAACTTTAGATTAAATTATTTATAAGACTTTATGGATCAACACAAAAGTTTTATTTTTTTTAATAAAAACTTTTTTTAAAAAGCAAAATGTCTTTAATAAATAAGAGTTACATACCTCATCACAAATGCCGCATCTAGGCCTGAACAAATTACCATAATGTCTTACACAATATGGTTTACTATTGTGCATGCAATAAGCCAAATCGGCCAAAAATAGTTCACAACTAGAGCATTTGAAACAGTTTGGATGAAAGGCAAAATTCTCATATTTTGACAAGATATTATTACGATCCATTGCTTGAACATAAACAGTGCCCGTTAAAATCAAATTTTTACACTTGTTGCAATTCTTTTTTTT
>VANL01001373.1:0-14187 GCA_006352455.1 Brachionus sp. 'Tiscar' | reverse complement strand
AATTTTCTCAAAATATGATTTTTTTATTTCATTTAAAAAATAAATAAATATTTAAGTAATTTCGTAGCCCTTATTTAATAATTTTAGGGGCCAAAAATAATTAAAAAATGAGTCCAAAGTAGTAATTATATATCCCATAATCAATTAATTAATTAGTCCAAAATAATTATGAGCCCGTTTCAGTAATAGAATGAGCCCATTTGAAATATTTCCAAAAACAGTTCAAAAATTTAAGAAAAAAAAAAATTTTTTTGTATTAAACACTAATTGAAACTTTTTGTTTTATGAGCATAATCAACTTAGCAAATTATCTTTTTATTTTTATTATTATTCTTATTTTTATACACTAAAAAATAATTTAGATATCAGCATAATTAATTTTTTTATCTTATACATTTTTTTTATTCTATCATTTGTATGAAATTTTGTATCTATTTTTATTTTTATTTATGTAGCAGAAGAATGAATTTTTGTATCATCATAAAATATAAGTCAGGATTTTATTTTATTTCTTACTGATTAATTAAAAATAAAAAAAAAAAAACAAATATAATAAGAATTTATTTTTTTCTAGATATTCAAGAATATTCCTCAAAATGTTGAATATTTTATTAATTCAAAAAATTCTTATAAAACTTCATCAGTCATTCATTTTTATCTATTTAAATATCTCACTGATATTTTTAAATTAAGAGACTGATTGAGACTGATAAAACAAGTAAATAGCAAAAAAAAAACAATGAGATAACAATAAAACATTGAGCATTATTCCAAAAAATATCAATAAGTGATTTAACTTTTTTTCAAATATTTTTTGTCGTTGTTTCCTTAATATAAATAGATATTTTATTTAAATTAAAAAAACTAAATGAGAAATGAACTTTTAAAATTTTATGAATTTATGAATTGTTCTTCATTTTTAATAAATTGCTATTGTTAACTTTAAAATTTTTTGGTTAAAAGGACGCCAACGTTAATTTACAAAGTATCAGTCCATCACTAGATCAGAAAATTACTAAAAAATATTCAAATCTAAAAATTTATATTTGGTTGATCAATTTTAACAACTAAATGAGTAAAAAGTCTAAATTTAGTAGTTTTTTTTAAACTATAATTAACAGTATTCAAGCCATCATCAAAAAATTTGTTTTTGATTTCTTTCAAAATTTTAAATCGCTTCATATTTCTTTTCTGTGTTTTGTGAATAAGATTTTTATAAATAGTATTTAATTTGGGCCGATCAAATCCTATTTTGGTGCTTTCAAGCCTGTAAAACATGTCATCATCTTCTCCTCCTTTAAAAAAAAAAATCATTTTTATTTTAAATTTTAACAACTTACTTGAAAAATTTTAACTACTTACCCCATCCCCAAAATTTATTTGAATAGCCATTGACTTGAGCATAGTTTTCAATTCTAAAAAAAATCACTCCTCCAACTAAAATTGGGTAAATAATTCGGTAGTCTAATTTTCCGACAATTACTGACAAGTGTTTTGGCCTTTTCTCAGGGCATGTGTACAAATTAAGGTATGCTTGAAATAAAAGCAAATATATTTTTAGTTAGCTTTTACTTCTTTTCGAAAATAGAAAGATAATCAATTTGATATAACAAAAATTTTGAAAAATTTTTTATCTTTAATTTTAGATTTTGCAAATAAATAAAAATTTCTGACGTTTTGTCGAGTGTTATAACTATAGGTGGTATGTAAATTGTAACTCTATTAATTATTTATTAATATGTCTAAAATAAGTAGTGCAAAATAGCTCAACGTTCAAAAGATAGAACTTTTTTTTTAAAAAAAATATAGAATGTAAAAAATATAGAAATAAATTTAAATAATTTTTTTTTAATTGAATAGTTATTTTTATATTTTATCATCCAATAAATTAATGATACCATTTAAAACGTTTATTGCTAAAACATGTTATACCTGTTTTTTTACTAAAACACGGACCACCCCTTAGAGGCCGAAGGAATAATTAAATAAACTTTGTTCAATTATTGTTAAGAACAAAATTTTAATAAATTTTAATGAAATAAATTAAATTACTCTTTATTCCAGAAATGTTAAAAGAAAAGGATCCAACATTTACAGTCAAAGAGATGAATTTAAAGCTTAATTCTTTAATACAAGACTACAAAAAAATTTCGAAAAGACATGTAATTTTGAGGAACTAAAACATTTTATTCTTTAATTAAATTTTATAGAACTGGTAGAGATTTTTCTTCATGTAAATTTTGAAGAACTTGACCAGATTATTCTTTAGGGAATTTCTAAAGTTTCTTTAAGGAACCTTTTAAAAAATTTTAATGATTTTTTTGAGTGGGTAATTTTAGCTGCACAGATCTTTAAAATAAGAAAATAAGTGTTCTTCATAAAAAAGCATAAGACCACCTTTATTAGAGGGAACAAATTCAATTTTTGTGCTCATTTTTTAAAAATATAACTTTTTTGTTTATCAAGGTTCCAAATTGGAATAGTTTTTATATTGATTGGGAAACAAAATCACCATGTTTAATTAGCCTAAATTGTTCCTTTTAAATGCACATAATTAATCTTAATTAAATTTAATCTTGATCTTTATTCGAATTAATTATTAAAATTAACAGTAAAATGACAACGTTTTAACACTTAAATATAAAAAATAAAAAAATAATTTCTTCGTTTCATTTAAGATTTTTTTTTTGTCATTATTGTCATTTTTCAGTAAATTAATTATAGCGTTGTCATTTTAACATGAGCCCGCCAAAACAAATCCAAATTTATTATAAAATGTATCCATCAATCTATATATTTATTGTTTGATCTTAATTTAGTAATAAGAGGGGAATAATTTCCATATTTAATTTAATAATTTAATAGCTTAATTAATTTGTTAAATAAAAATTTTGACTCTTTATTATAATTGTTAAATAAAACACTTAATAAAATTCTATTCAAAGAAGGTTTTGAAGCAAGATTTATTGAATACCCAACTCCATTGTGTAATTTCTACCTTACTAATTCTTCTTTTTTCCCTGAAAAATCAGATATTGTGAATTTCAAGAACAAAAATAACAAAAATTCTCCCTTTATTGATAAATAAAAATTTAAAAAAATAAAATTATTTAAAAAAAATACTGCAATTTTTTGCAACACAAAGTTTAATGCATATTTTTTACCTAAAATAATTTTTCTTCTGTAAATAAAAGACAAAAAATAAAGCATCAATTAGATTTAAATTGATTATTGATTTGGTAAATCTAAAAAAAAAATAAAGTTACTATTTTTGGTAAAAAAGATGCAACAAATTTTGTTGTACAAAGTTGCAGTATTTTTCTAAAATTTTTTTTTTTTTGTAAATTTTTATTTATCAATAAAGGGAGAATTTTTGTTATTTTTGTTCTTGAAATTCACAATACCGAAAAATCAGACATTTAAAAATATGTATTCTGTTATTCACTATTTCAATATATCTAATTTTAATTTTCTTATATTTTAACTTATTTTATTTTATTTTTCTTTTTTTTTTAATCTGAAGGAGCCTTAGCTCGATACAGATATACAAATAAATAAATAAATCTATTCACCCCATTACTTGACTCACTGGATTAGATCCTTTTTAGACTCTAGGACATTAAAGGTAAATGTGAATGATCACTTGAGCGAAGAATATCAAATAACGGCAGGTGTTCCTCAAGGCTCAGTAAATAGTCCTCTTTTATTTATAATTTTTCTTTTATATATTAATGACATCCCCAAAAGAAATAAAACAAAAAATGAATACTCTCTGCTTTTCGCAGATGATCTAGTTACATTCTTCATTTATAACAAAAAGGGGAACATTGAAAAAAAAAAAATATATACCAACAAACTAGAACAATGGCTTATTAAATGGAAAATGAAGATATCAGTTGAAAAGTCGTGTTCAGTAGTCTTTTCTAAATACAAAAAAGAGAGTGATAATCTAAACTTAAAAATTTATGGAAACAGAATAGTGAGCCAAAGAGAAATCAAGTTTATTGGCATTAAATTTGATTCTAAGTTAAACTTTAATTTACTGGTAGACGAAATTAAAGAACGCTGCAATAAAAGATTAAATATTATTAATATATTGTCAAATAAAAAATGGGTCTTACTCAAAACACACTCGAAAATTTATATAAATCTTTAGTAGGATCAATTTTAGATTTTTTCTTGCTTGAATTCATTTTCAGAGAATAATATCAAAAAACTAGAAGCAATTCAGAATACAACAGTCAGAATATGATAATCTCTCCAACATGTTGCATCAGTCTCGACTTTTTGAGTTGTGTGAGAGATATGTTGGGACAGGACTGAAAAACCTATTTCTTTAAAATTTTTTTTTAGTTGATTTACTTTATTTTTATTTCATCTTATTTTATTAACTCTATTTTTATTTTTATTCATTATTTTTCTTTTTTTTTTTTTAGTTTATTCTGAAGGAGCTCTTGCTTGGTACAGAAAACAAACAAATAAATAAATAACTATCAATTTAAATTTCTATATTAATTTTTTTCTATGATTTTTTTTTATCATTTGATAGTTGCTATTGTGAATTTCTAGAACAAAGAGAACAAAAATTTTCCCTTTATTAATAAATAAAGGTTTTAAAAAAAAAAAAAAATTCTTTTTTACCCAAAATAGAAGCTTTATTTTCTTTTTTTAGGTAAACCAAATCAATTATCAATTGTCTTTTATTTTCATAAGAAAAATTATTTTAGGTAAAACAGATGCATTAAACTTTGTGTTGCACAAAATTGCAGTATTTTTTTGAAATTATTTTATTTGTTTTAAATTTTTTTTTTAAACAAAAGGAGAATTTTTGTTCTTTTTGTTCTAGAAATTCAATTGAATAATATGACGGTGAAACTTGTCATATTCATCGTTTGTCAATAGCAACTAGCATAGCTGAATCCTAGTTTAACTCAACAAAAATTTTAGATAAAATAAAATTTGATGAGTATGAAATTTTAAACAGATTGATGTTAAATATTTTTAAATTTGAAAAATACTTACTTGTTGGAAGAAGATCCACATCGTGAAATACAATGCAATCAAACTCGACTGGAAGTGAAAAGTTTTTTGATGGTTTTTGAATTATTTCAATAAAAGCAGCATTATTAACACTCCCTTTGTTAAATTTATCACCATTGACTTGCTCCACTACAAAAATTGTATACTTTAATTTTTGTCGTTGCAGAAAAGGATGTATATTGTATAGAAATACTCGTAGATTTGTTTCGCGATCTTTGTATGGAATTATTATAGCAACTCGACTTACTGGCTTACAATCTTTCGGCTCTGATTGTCCACCCATATTTACATTTTCTAAAAAATCCATATGCTTTACTCGTTTATTATAGGCTAATTCAGCTTCAAATGGCTGAAAATCTTGCGTAAAATTTGTAATAATGGTAAAATTTTCATTTGGGTTTATTGAAGCAATGTCACATGTTTGTTTCATTCTATTTATTGAATTTGATTTAACACTTTTATTAATTATTATGTTTAGTAAAAAAATTATTAAAAGTGTTTTTAAAAAAACAAATAATTTTTTTTTCAACTTCATTTTGAATTTTATGTCTAAATGTATTAAAATTTTTTAAATATTTTTACATTACTCTACTTTTTTCATTTTTTATCTAATTAATTTAAAAAAAAAAAAAAATTATATATTAGTATTTTCATCATTCAAGAGCAAAATAATAAAAAAAAAAAGAAATATTAATCAAATTTTATTTTTGAAATTATTTAAAATTATCTTTTTCAGCAACTAAATAATTCAATTGATAAATTATCTAACTTTCTTAACCCAAAAATCTTTTAAATTTTAATAAAAGACCCAATATTTTTTAGTAATAACCGTGAAACATGATTAAATTTAATAAATATTTTTCTTTTAGTTCTTGAAATATAATAAATAGCATATTAAATGCTTAAAACTCTTTAAAAACTGTTCTCAACCTTGACTAGAAAAAAAAACAAACCCCAAAATAAAAATATTTAGTAAATTTTAAAATTTGCTTTTATTTGGATAACACTCAAAGGACCGGGTTTTGTTTGACAAAAACTTTTTACATTAGTTTCACTTAAGACTATAACATGAAAACTAGAATATTTAAAAGACTTTTATCAAAGTCTAAAAACAAATATTAAAGCATGTAAATATGAGCATGTAAATATGTTAAAAATTAAATTTGAATTTTTTAAAAAGTGAAAATAAATTCCTTTAGAAAATATTTTTTAATCATATTATCGATTTTTAATATAGAAAATAATTTAATAAAAAATACGGATTATTCACTTTTTGCTTTTCTAAATTTGTTGTCAAGCATTAAAATTTTTTAAAAAAAAGCTTTATCTTAATCAAATATGACTGTAGCGTCAACTAGTCACTTAATTTTTAGTAAAAAAAATATTTTTATTTATCATTTTAAAATGTTAAAGTCAACTTAACTATTTAAAATTATTTATTTCAAAAATGAAATCAATTATTTTTTAAAATACCTCACAACTCTCAATTAAAATAAATATTTGTTTTTAAAATTTATTTTCACGGATTGAATTCTTTGGAATTTTTCAAAAAATATTGTAAACTATTGTCGCTTTAAATTTATTATAAATTAAGAATTGGTATTCATGATTAACAAATTTAAGCTATTCAACCAGAACTTTGAAACAGGTCTCAAAGCAATAATTTATTTTAAATTCTTAAAATGATAAAATTTTATTGTATATCTAAAATTTATGTTTATTTTTTTTTTTGAAATTTAATAGTCTATGTTGACAAATAAAAAACGCCATTAATTTTTTTCTAATGAATGTAACCTTGTAGAATCAGTTATTCATCAGCCTATTAACTGATGCACAAAGATAAGTAATAATTATACTTGTCACGTATCTCAGAAGCTAGATGCTTCGAAATGCTGACAGATTAATTTAACACTAAGCTTACATCTTGACTTAATTATAAGCTCATGTTCTGTACACGAGCATAAAGGTATAAATATGGATTCCATTCTTAGAACTTCAGAACGTTCAATTATTTAATAAAGCTTGTAAACAATATATTGTGTTTGTATTAAACCGGTTACTTGTTACTATTATTTATTACAAATAAGAAATAAAATAGTATATGTCGATTTAGGAGAATATTTAATTGATTTTTTCAGACCGTAATAAGAAAAAGCTAAATGAGTTTTTTTTAGATCTTTTACTGGTAAAATTGACAATTTTTCTAAAATCTCTGAAAATCTTTTTAACTCAAAAAAATTAAATTTTTAAAAATGATCTATTCCAAAATAGAACTTCAAACATGTTTCCCATGATAATTAGACATTATTGGCTTTGTAAATTTTGGAACAAAAAAAACAAGAACAAAAATTTTGGGTCTTGTACCCTTCATGGACAATTGTCCATGGACAATCATATATGTCTGATTGGTGGACAAATTTTTAATAAAAAAATTTTTTTTTTAAATTACCTGGACAATTAGAAATACAGGTGGACAATTAGAAAAATATGTGGACAATACACAAAAAAAATTTATTTATTTTAAGTCAATTATTCAATATATTAATTATCTTTTAAACTTTTTATCTCAATCAAAAAAAAATTTTACTTTTTTTTACGTAAGTTATATCTAGGTGAAAAAACTTTTGCATTTGATTCACATTTTTTCTTTCTTCCTCTTTTTTTTGGGGTCTTTACTTTATTTATTGTTTCACTTACATTCTCGTTTTCAGTAATTAAATCAACTGTATTCCTCATTAAATTCCGTCTGACTATAGACCTGACATGGTCAATTTGATCAACTTGTTCAACTTGGTCAACTTGGTCAACTTGTTCAACTTGGTCAATTTGATTATTCTTAAAAGCTGTTATAAGTTAACTTAATTACCTTTTTTTAATTGGACATTTTGTAAATTACCTCGACAATTAGAAATACAGGTGGACAATTGAAAAAATACATGGAAAATAAAATAAAAAATTTGTCCACCAATCAGACATATATGATTGTCCATGGACAATTTTCCGGGAAGGGTACAAGACCCAAAATTTTAAATTGTAATAACCATTTTTCCTTTGGTCTAAAACTGGTTCTACAAAATGTATCATTTGATACATTACATGTATCACCTAAAATTAAATCTGTGCAAAATCTCTGAAATTAAATTTTAATGATTTTTTAATGTATATACTATTTTGCAGATTTGCATAGTTTTTGCAGAGATTAAATATTGGTGATATCAAATGATATCATTTGGTATCATTTGATTCCTTTGATTCCTTTGAGACCAAAGGAAAAAAAGTTATTACAATTTAAATTTTTGTTCTTGTTTTTTTGTTCCAAAATTCACAAAGCCGACATTATTCCCTATGCAGATCTTAAAGGTATTATTTCTATTTATGAGAGAGACACTTCAACCTTTACTAATCAATATATGATCGGCTCTACTTGCTCAAGTAATCATCAGTGTATACAGTAGTTTTTTTTGCTTTGAAACAAAAAAATGAACGGTGTAGTATACGCGTTCATTATTTTGAACGGGATTTTAGCAATTCATTTTAGAAAAAAATTAAATTTTTAAATAATTTAAAGTTCAAAACAAGGTTCCAGTTCCAAACACCGTTACACTACCACAGTTCCAATTCCACCGTTCCAGTTCCAAACACCGTTCCAGTTAAAATCGAATAATTTGTGATTTCAAAAATTTTCAAAGAATTAATTTAATTTTAAAGTATTATGTTTTTAATTTTTTTATTTAAAATAAATTTATCTAATTTGTTTAATCAGTATAATTTTTTTTTCTTGAAACGATCTTTTTTCCTTGCGTTTACCGCGTAAGTCCACATGCTTTTCCGATCATATTCTCTTTTCAATATGCATTCATTCAGAAAATTTCCTTTAAGATTTATTATTAAATATAATTTTTTTACAGTTCCTCATTCCAGAGTTGGTCAAAAGTCAAAGTCATGAAGTCAAAGTCAAGTCTGGACTTTGACTTTAATTTTTTTTCATTTTGAAGTTAAGTCTGAACTTTGACTTTAAATTTTATTTTTCTGAAGTCAAGTCTGGACTTTGACTTTAAATTTTATTTTTTTGAAGTCAAGTCTGGACTTTGACTTTAAATTTTATTTTTCTGAAGTCAAGTCTGGACTTTGACTTTAAATTTTATTTTTTTGAAGTCAAGTCTGGACCAGAGTTGTTTAAAAGTTCAAGTCAAGACTTTTTTTTTTTTCAAAAGTCCCACCAAATATTTTTATTTTTATTTTTTCTAAAATAAACGGGCTGCCAAGAAAAAGGTAAAAAAATAAAAATCTAAGTTAATTTAATATATTTCTAATTAAAAAAAAATAGTTTTTTAATTAAAAAAATTAAATTTAAAAATTAAAAAAAAAAAAAAGAAGAAAAAAAATTTTATTCAAAAATTGGTTGTTGGCCCACGTCCAATCACCAACAACTTCCAACGACCAAAAAGTACAAAAAAGTACTAACGGCTTACAATTACCAACGACTATAAATACCAAGTACCTACAACTAGTTTCTATTTATTTTATTTTTTAACTTTAATTTTTGAATAAAATTTTTTTTCTTCTTTTTTTTTTTTTTTAAATTATTTTTTTATTTTAAATTTTTGAATTTATTTTTTTTTAATTAAAAAGCTACTTTTTTTAAATAATAAATATATTTTGAATTATATTATTTTTTTTATTTTTTGCCGGATTTTTGGTCGCCCGTATATTTTTGGCTGTTTATTTTTGCTGTTTATTTTGGCGGTCTAAAACTAAATTTTATTTTTTTGAACTCAAGTCAAAGTCAGACTTTGACTTTGAAATTATTTTAGACCCAAGTCAAAGTCAGAATTTGACTTTGAAATTATTTTAGACTCAAGTCAAAGTCTGACTTTGACTTTGAAATCATTTTAGACTCAAGTCAAAGTCAGACTTTGACTTTGAAATAATTTTGAACTCAAGTCAAAGTCAGACTTTGACTTTGAAATTATTTTGAACTCAAGTCAAAGTCAGAATTTGACTTTGAAATTATTTTAGACTCAAGTCAAAGTCTGACTTTGACTTTGAAATCATTTTAGACTCAAGTCAAAGTCAGACTTTGACTTTGAAATTATTTTGAACTCAAGTCAAAGTCAGACTTTGACTTTGAAATAATTTTGAACTCAAGTCAAAGTCAGACTTTGACTTTGACTTTTGACGATTCTGACTTTAAAGTTTGACTTTTGACCAACTCTGGTTTTAATTTCTAATTAATTGCTATGAAAATATTTGCTATGAAAAATAAGTGCGATAAAAATAGATGCTATGAAATTTTCGACAAATGCTATTGAAATTTATTTGTCTGCTGTGAAAAAAAAGATGCTTTGAAAAATAAAATGCTATGAAACATTACACCGCCTCGAAACCTTCTTTGTATTCCTCCACAAGTCTGACAACCAATGGAATAGAATGACTCAGTCCGCCCTAACATATCTCTCACACAACTTAAACAGTCGATTCGGGACTGTTAATAAATTAAGTTTATTAAAGGCCTCGTGATGCATTATGTTGGAGGGAGCATCATATTTTAGTTTCAAAATGGATCTAACTGCTGAATTTTGAATCACTTGTATTTTTTTAATGTTGGTTTCTGTTAAGGAATTTAAACAAGGAAAAAAATAATCGAGAATTGATCCTATTAAAGATTTGTATAGATTTCCTAATGTTTTGGGTTTAAGGCCCCATTTTTTATTCGATAGATATTTAATAATAATAATAATTTTAATAATAAATTTATGGTTTTTACTTTATGTAAATTCTTGTTAGACCAATAATAAAAGAAATTATTAAAAAAATAACAAAAATTGTGCTTGAATAATTAAATAATTAAAACAAATAAAGAAAATAAATATTTATGAACAGTTTATTATAGTTAAGTTTCACCCCAAGCATTCAAGAAAGTTCAAAGTCGGGAAGACTATCCCCCTGAGCCCTTTTTGGGATCAAACTTTACAAAAATGGATCTGGGATCAATACACATATTACGTCTTTTACACAAATCCGAAACCCGCCTATTTTCTTCTCGATTAGTCAATAGGATAATATAATTATTGGTCCTAGAATTTTTATTTTGAATTTTAGACGTACAGTTTAAAGTTGATTAAAGCTCTCTGAAGAGACCAGCTTTGATAACCCGCATCATATGCAATTAATACACTTTAATAAGAGACTTTTCCTTTTTTGTGACATGTCACTATTACGGTCACTATTTCTTAGGAAAAATTGATTTTTAGGGATATTTTCGAGTTTTATGACATGTCATAAATCGAAATTTTCAACTGTTCGATATATAAAGACATGTCACTATTTTATTTATGACATGTCATAAAACTCGAGTAATTACGTTAGCATTTAACTGTGTCTTTCTCATATGTTTTTTCAAACTTGATATGCCTTAAATTTAGTTATTTCAAAAAATTCTTAGGACAACGCGGTTTTAGGTTCTATAATCGGATAAGAGAATCCTCCTAAAAACTTAAAATTTGCTTTTTTAATTTTGAATTTTAAGCGTTCTGAGTGATTTTGTTACCGCTCTAACTGCCCAGCAATATGAATCTGGAAAGAAAAAAAAATTTTATTTGTAACTCGGTTTTAGCTTTGGCGAGATGTACTGTTGTTTTAAAATATCTTAGAAAACGATAATTTGATGTGCCTTCAAAATATGCGTAAGGAAAAAAATTATTTCTTTCTTTAAAAAATAATTTTTTATTTTTAATATGAATTAAGGTAAAATTAGAAATAAATTTTAAAAATTTTAAATTTTTTATAAAAATAAATTTTTGTGAATGAGTTTATTCTTGAATAATAAAAAGCTACCGTAGACTCGTGTTCACGACTCTAAGAGTAAAAGCCAAAAACTCCGCTTTTACTCTAATTGAAATTGTCTTTTACTCTATATGGACAAAGATTGAGTTTTTGGAAAAAAAGATTCTTTCTCGTATAGCTCGTCAGCCACTTCGATTGCATGTATGTCAACTTCGTCTTTATCTCAATCAACAAATACGAATAATACGATAAAAACTACAGGTAAGTTTGATTTTGATTTTTACTATAGCTACCAAGCATAATAGGTATTAGTGAAACTTGATTTAATGACAGCTCAGTCGCTGAGCTGAGCGGATACAAGATATTCAGATTAGACCGTCACTCTACCAGTAAAGGCGGAGGTGTTTGTATTTATGTTCGTGATGATATTTTTGGCTTTGAAACATCTGTCAGGGACCTCTTGAGCACTGACTGCGAGCAAGTTTGGGTAGGTATCAAGCTTAAAGCAGATCTCCCTCTTTTAGTTGGTTGTGTCTATAGACAACCACCACAGCTAGTCGACAAAGACTTTATCATTAAAACTGACCATTGCATTGCTGCATCACGACTGACACAAAGCAAATCATTCTCGGCAGTGGTTGTAATGGAAGATTTTAATATGCCAGAAATTAAATGGGATGAAAATGGTTCTCCAGTCCTTGTCAACGTGTCGTCCCAAAGTGCAATTGTTAGTGATGCGATCAGCAGTTCAAGCTTAGTGCAAATTGTAAATGGGAATACTTTTATGAATGATAGTCAACCGATAAGTCTCCTTGACCTAATTCTATTCAGTAATCCAAATCAAGTCTCTGAAGTAGAAATCGGCCCTCCATTAGTGAGTAATGCATTAAGGAGCCATTGTAGCTTGCGATTTCAGATAATTACAAAGAAAGCAAAGACAAATACATTCGATAGTAGAATCTTCAATTGGAGAAAAGGAAATTATTTATCAATGACTTTGTACCTGGGCAATTTCGATTGGAAGTCCGCCCTCGAGACTAAAAGCGTCCAGGAATGCTACAAGACCTTCCTTGAAATTTTTGGTCAAGCATCTCAAATGTTCGTTCAGAGAAAGAGGCCACCAAAAGGATGCCAGAAGCCACCATGGTGGAATTTAGAGATTGCTTCGCTTGTTCGCCGAAAAAGGCGTCTCTTTATCGCAAAGCGCGTCAATAAAGATTATTTGTTATTAGACGTTAAATACAAAAATATTTGTAAGAATGTCAAGTATGTAGTCAAACAAAGAATCATCGATTTTGAATTCAAATTGGCCCAGGAATCAAAAGAAAACCCAAAAAAATTATACTCATACATGAATCGCAGATTTTCTACAAGAGAGACCATTGCAGCGATAATGGAAAGAAATGGACTTTTCGTTACGGAAAAAGCAAGCATATGTAACACATTTAATGAATTTTTTCACTCAGTTTTTGATGAACCGACCACTTCTTCAACAATCAAACACGCTAAGGAGATCTTTTCGGCTAGGTCAGAGCCTGATCCAGCTTTCAGTGTTAAAGACATTGTGACACCCGAAAAAGTACTCATCAGGCTTAAAAAACTATGTAGTGACAAGACAGCTGGAATCGACCAGATTGCTACACATGCCCTGAAAATGTGTGCAGAAGCTTTAGCCGGACCCTTGGCAGTCATATATGAGCAATCTATAACCCAGTCTGTTCTTCCTAATGAATGGAAAGAGGCAAATGTTTCACCAATCTATAAACAAGGGAGTAGAACGATGTTGGTAATTATCGTCCAGTTTCGCTCACTTCAGTTCCATGTAAAGTTCTTGAGTCACTGATCAAAGACTATATTTTAGGGCAACTGGTCAACAAAAATCTATTGTCGAGTAAGCAACATGGTTTTGTCGCTAACAAATCCTGTGTAACAAATTTTGACAAAGTTTGACAAAGTTTCGCATGAGCTACTTCTTGTCAAGCTGGAGGCGTATGGAATCCCGGCTGTTATAATCAACTGGGTTCACCCTTTCCTCATTGGTCGAAAACAGCGTGTTGTAATTGGAAATGTCATGTTTGAGTGGAAGCCAGTCACAAGTGGGGTACCTCAAGGTTCTGTTCTTGGTCCACTTCATTTCGTTATTTACGTCAATGACTTGCCTGATGAATGTCACTCAATCTATAAGCTTTACGCTGACGACACAAATTTTATGGACTCTGTAATATGTGCCGATGACACCAGAAAGCTTCAAAAGGATCTCGACAATCTGGTTGAATGGTCAAACCTTTGGCAAATGGGCTTCAATAAAGAAAAATGCGTAGTCATGCATCTTGGAGCAGACAACAAATGCTTCGAATACAA
>VANL01001372.1:0-14192 GCA_006352455.1 Brachionus sp. 'Tiscar' | reverse complement strand
CTTTAAATAGGAAAAAAATTTTTGATCTGGCTCTTTTCCTTCTTTAATTATGAGGATTTGAATTTTGTGTAACTAAGCATGCATCACCCGTTAATATATATTTTTTTTGTAAATGAAAGTTTAGCATTTACAGTTTTCTACAATTACAATATAAAATTTAGCATAGACAAGTCAAATTTTTTACGTTTCGATCTCACTATCATCAGAAACTTCTGATAAGGTATCATCCTCATTTCTTAGAAGTTCTATAGCTTCAAAAGCAACTTTCCTTTGAGACATGGTTCAAAAAATTATTTATTATAGAAACTACTAAAATTAAGTAGAATTTGGAATTAAAAGCATAATTAGTCATCTTTATAATTTATTGAAAAAAAAGACAATATTTTTGGGGGTCTAAGATTGAAAAAAAAATCAAAATAAAATAAAGTTAAAATAAGATAAAATATATAAAAATAAAAAAAATAAAATAAAATAAAATAAGTTAAAATAGAAGAAAATTAAAATTATATATTGAAAATGAGAATATATGAATTTTACATTTTTAAGCTTTTTCGGTATTTAAACTTTGCGACTTTTAACTTAATGTTTCCTACAAATAAAAAATCCAATTATTTCGCGCTATTTTATCGATTGCCCAAACAATCAGTCAATTTTTTATGAATTGATTTCTATTGTTTTGCCGCTCATTTTGAACAAATTTGATAAATAAAGAATAAAGACAGTTGCTATGTTCATTTAATTTTTTCTAGAGAAAAATCATTAACTCCTCCTAAACTCGTATACAAATCTTTTAACATGGCGATGATTTTTTCTCCAGTACAACCATTGTTAAAATAAAAATTATTCTATTAATATAGTTTTGAACTAATTAAATTTAATATTATTATTGGCAAACTCTTTCCACTTTTTCAAAATATTTAATCTTTTACCTTAGAAAACTTATTTTGGCTAAGTTTAGTTTAGTTTTTTAAATTTTTAAATTAATTTTTTTGACCAAATTGTTGATATTCATTCAAACAAGAGCAATCTATTTTAGTTAAATGAGTTCGATAAAATGAGTGGAGCAAAGCCACTCGGACTGTTTTAACGAAAATTTTTTTTAAGCTTGTTACTCAATAATAACCTGTGTCTTAAAAAATGTCCGGTTTCTTTAATTTGTTTTCTATGAAAGTTAGATTTAATTTCACTTGATTTTATTGCAAAGACAAATTATGTGTCACTTTTTAAAATCTAATCAATTGTTAAGTTAATTTGTACACTCATTTCGCAAATAAATTATTGATAAGATTAAAGTATAGAACAATTGATCAAAACTTATTATGAACCGTGCAACAATCATATATCTTATTTTTAAAACATAGAAGAAAAAAAAAACATAAAATGAATTTCAGCACATAAGACTATTTTCTACATTATTCTTCGAATTTCTAAAAAAAGCATGAGCGCCTTATAATATCTCGCCATAATTTAAATATATGCTAAACACACATATATTTAGCATATTTCCATTCGAACATTGCCTATTATTAAACTTAGAACAAGTCTTACACAATCAAAAAAAAAATTCTGAAATAAATTTTAAAAAAAAGAAAGAAAAACTAGAATAAACATTAAAATTTTTTTGTTCATTAAACAGATATTTAATTATGGATGAAAAAGGCCGTCTCAAAGAGTACAAATACTTGGGCAAAGACCCAGAGGAGTGTAGACGTAGACGTCAAGAGAGTTCGGTCCAACTTCGCAAGACAAAAAAAGAGGACACTGTGCTCAAAAAACGAAATATCACATTGGATAGGCAAGAAATCGGGCAAACAGCCGATAACGAAGAAGAGTCAATTCAACGTCAGTTTTCAATTAACGAAATTCTCGTCAATTCTCAAAGCAATGATCCGTCTACGAAATTAAACGCACTTCAATCGGCCAGAAAGCTTTTATCAAGCGATAAAAATCCGCCCATAGACCAGTTCATCGAGGCCAATATGCTGCCAATACTAGTCGAATGCTTGACCAAAGACGATCATCCGAGTTTGCAATTTGAAGCCGCATGGGCACTGACCAACATAGCATCGGGCTCGTCGCCTCAGACCCAAGCAGTGGTGCTGGCCGGCGCTGTTGAACACTTTCTTCGATTGCTAAACTCGCCGCATCAAAACGTATGCGAACAGGCCGTATGGGCTTTAGGAAACATAATCGGCGACGGTCCTCAATGCCGCGATTTGGTCATAAACCTAGGCGTGGTCGATCCGCTCTTAAAATTCATCAATCCAGAAATACCCATGTCTTTTTTGCGCAATGTTACATGGGTAATTGTAAATCTATGCCGCAGCAAAGAGCCTCCGCCGTCAATGGAAACAATTCAAAAGTTGCTTCCAGCACTCGCTTTTCTCATACAAAATTTGGATACAAATATTCTTGTAGACACAGTATGGGCCATATCGTACTTGACCGACGCGGGCAACAATATAATTCAGATGGTGATCGACGCCGGCTTTGTGCCCTATTTGGTGCCTTTACTGGGACATTCAGAGGTCAAGGTTGTTACTGCGGCGTTGCGCGCCGTCGGCAACATAGTCACCGGCACCGATCAGCAAACCCAAGAAGTGCTAGACAAAGATGCGCTGAAATACTTTCACGCTTTGCTTAATCATCCCAAGCCCAAAATAAACAAAGAAGCTGTTTGGTTTTTATCCAACATAACAGCCGGCACTAAGACTCAAGTGCAAGCTGTCATTGACAACGGCCTCATGCCTCAAGTAGTTCACTTGCTTTCGCGAGGCGATCTGCCGACTAAGCGAGAGGCCGCTTGGTGCATCAACAATTTAAGTTTGAGTGGAAACAAAGAACAAGTTGCTTATGTTTTACAACAAGGCGCCATTTCGCCGCTTTGTCAAGCATTGAGCATAGACGATCCGCAAGTGCTAGCTGTTGTAATGGATGCACTAAGCAATATTCTTAAATTGGCCGCCTCAAATGAAGACGATTTGTTATCTGTTACATCACAGGTAGAGGAATGTGGCGGCTTGGACAAAATTGAAGACCTTCAAAATCATAGAAATGAAGAGATCTATAAGTTGGCATTTGATTTAATAGACAAGTATTTTACTGAGGATAATGAAGAGCTGCCTGAGAACATGAACGAAAATGAGTATACGTTTGGCGCTCCGGCAGCCGAACAGCCAAAATTTGAGTTTTAATTTAAGAGAAAAAAAAAAGAGAAAAGAACACTAATAAGCTATAATGAAAATAAAAAAAAAAACTTTATGTTTGAAAATATTTTTTATCTATTCCTTCCGAATATGAAGCATATTGAATCTGTTTGTTTCTAAATCTTCTATTTCTAAAATATGTTTGAATAACCGAGATGTCTGAATGTTGAAAGTGTGATGGTTAATGGTATCGCTCCGAGGTAACGAGCGTGTGTTCCTATATTAAAATATGATCAACGCAAACGAGTACTCTTTGTTTAATGCAAACATGAGCCAATCTACTGTTTGTTTTTGTTTTTCTTTCCATATTTCTTTCTTCTTCTTTTCTTTATGTTTTGTATATTTTCTAAAAACTTGGTTCTAAATTTATTTTTGATTACTTCTTAAATTATTTAACTAACGGTTTACTTTAAATTATCTAATTGGAAAAATTTTATTATTTTTTTCTCATGGCTATTTTTTTGTTAAAATCTAAATAAAGTTTAAACTAAAAAAAAATTTTAAATTTAAAAATTTTTAGCACCCAATTTTTAAAGTTTAAACGTTTTATTGATTAAAAATTATTGATTTGAGAATTAAATTTAATTGTAAAATAATTGTTATTAAAATATAAAGTAAATTATAGTGTATTGAATGGAAACAATTTCCTTAGGAACTCACTGAATCAAATCTATCAAGAACCATTCAAATCAAATCTCAAACAGTTCAGAACAAAATAATAAAATACAAAATAATACCTTAAAAGTTTTAAGGTTAAACAAAATGAAGAGCTTTTTTTTTTAAGGTTCAAAAAAAAATAAATAAAAAATAATTAAAATCAAAAAAGAAATTATTTTTTTACCAAAAAATAAACTTATCTCCTTGGCTCGTTCAATAGTTGAAATTTCTTTCAATTTTGATTTTCCAATTAAATCTCCTCTTCGATTGCAACCATTTGGAATAAGGCAATACTGTGTTTTCAATTTCTCTAAAGGCATTTTTTGTGTTATTTCAATTTTTTTACGATAATTTTTAAAAGTTTGCTTTAGTCCCAAAATCATAGGTCAAGTTTTAATGGAGATCCGGCACCATAGATATCTCATATTATATTTTTTTAGCTTTCTTTTGATATATAAATTGTCCAAAAAAAACTTCTAACCAAACCAAAACTCTTTTCAAAATACTTAGATAAAATTCATACAAAAAACTATAAAATTAACTATAAAATAAAATAAAATTAACAAAAAACTATAAAGTCTATAAAATTTATTTTTTACCAGAATTTTACCGCACCCTGACAATCCATGGAAATTTTCTTTGTCACACAATGTTTGAGATGTCTTTTTTATTGTTTATATGCACTTTTTACAACTCATTAATTATGTTTGGCTTTAATATCAGAAGAAATAGCTGATTTAGTAGGAGTTTCGAGAAAATGCGTATTTACAACAAAGTGTAATTATGAGAAGAATTACCAAGGTCTAATAGACTTTGAAAGGTTACCAGTCGAGATTAATCGTACCTAGGTTATAGAAAACTTTAGTTCTAAAGCATCTGACTTTAGTTCTTAGTTAAGTTCTTAGTTTCTCAATGTTAGAAAAATGCTATTAAGGAAAAATATACAGTCATATACTGCTATGAAAAAAGTCTCTTTTGACTGCCGAACCTATTGAAAAGGTCCGGCAGTCAAAAAAAATTGGACTATTAAAGACTGGTCAAAAGTTTTTTTCAGCGATGAATCTAATTTCGAAGTATTAAACAGAAAATCATAAGTTTTCGTTTAACATTTCGCAAACGAAAAACATCACCCCAAACCATCAGCCGATATATTTTTTGATCAGCGTTCTTTTTGATGAATGATGATGAATGAAATTTTGTATTTTTTTTTTATAAAAAATTAACCTCTCTTTTTTTTTGCGATTATTTTTTCTATCCTAGTTTTTGTACTTGAAATTCAAACAAAAAAAATTTTTTTGCGTTTTTATTTACCCGCAGGGGTTCCCAGAAACAAACCTTAAAGCAAAAAAAAATTGTTCTAAATTTTGTAGACATGCTGTATAAAATTCTTAAAAATGAAAATTTAATTATTTAACTATTTTATAGTCGGATGTTTTTTTTTAACATGGGTCAAATTTATTCATTATTAAGACATGTCATTAAAGCTGAGCATGTGTCATTCTGTTCCATTAGTTGTCAGTCTGGTGGAAGAATAAAAAGAAGCATTCGAGTACAATCCCAACCCATTGTGTAATTGATAAATTAAAATATCTGCTATTTTTTTCCTGAACTCTCAAATATTTAAAGATATATAAACTCAACCTTTTAAAATTACATTTAGTTTTTTTATAAAAAAAATCTTATTTTAGTATTAAAAAAGTAATTTTATTTACAAAGACAATTAAAAGTCTCAAAATTCTTTTTCTTTTTAATTTTCTTTTAAAAATAAAAAAAAAATGAAAAGAAGAAAAATATGCTTTGTCCGAGTTTTGAAATTTGATCTGATAAAAATTTAAAATTTGAATTAAAATATACAAGTTTTAATTTAATTGATTTCTTTATTTTTGTTAGAAAAAGAATATTAAAAATAAATTTCTAATCTCAAAATGTGGTATTAAAATAAGATTCTTTTTAAAATTTTTTTCTTCAGTCAAAATAATATTTCTTGATACTTAAATAGTGTTAATTCGACACTATTAAATAAATTTTATGTCATCTAATCGCTTTTGGCTACATAAAAGAAACTAATCATCTATATAAATTTCAAAAATATATGGTCATTAATTACAAAAATATATTATGAACAAAAAATATCTAAATATTATCTTTTTTTTTATTACATTTACTGTTAAAACTAACAGATTAGCAAATTTGGCATATGCAATCAATGTGTATGAAAATAGCTATAATCCATTCTATATTAAACGATCTGAAATAAGGAAGTCGAACATGTATTTGGAAAATTCACATGCTACAACTCAAGATATTTATGATTATTCAAGATGTGATTCTAGAATGGATCTGACAAGAGTGTCAAATAATTGCCGTAATTTTAAACGATGCATAAAAGGGGTTCTTTTTATAATGAGATGTCCTTTTGGAACAGTTTTTGATCAAGAACTAAAAGTTTGCAATTTTGCAAGTAATATCAGAGGATATTGCGGCAACTCGAGTAGAATATAAATATTTGTTAATAAGCTGTTATAATTTTATATATTTTAGATGGCTGTGATCCTGACATAGATTTGACAATTGTCCCTGGCTACTTAGATCGTTTTTTCAGATGCACTAATGGAATTATGTATATACTCAAGTGTCCAAATACTCTAGTTTTCAGCAAAAGGAAAAAAGAATGCATCTCAAGTATCAGAAATTATTACTGAAATTGTTTTGGTTATCAATAAGGACTGAAAATATTGAATGAAATTTTTATATAAAGATAAAGAATACAATAAGTATTCATTAAATATCAGTAACAATTAATACTTACTAATAATTACAATTAATTGTTACTGATAGTTAATGAATACTTTATTAATACTATTATTTTTTTTTTTTTTTTTTTTAAACATTTCGTTGACCAAACCAACTAATGATCTTAATTCAAAAAAGAAAATTTATCAAATAAAATATTTTAGTATAACTCTTTGTTCAATTTAATTTATTTGACGGGTATAAAGTAAAAGCATTCCGTTTTTTTATCACGAAAAAATTATCCCTTTAGCTCTTATTTTAGTAGAACAGGATGACATTCTTTTCAAAATAGGGACCCGCAGCGATAACTCTATCGCTTAGCCCATTATTTGAGCTCGTATAGCCGAGAGGTTTGAGCTTTAGTCACACAAGCAGAGCGAGAATAAATCTTATTAATGTCTCTGTAATACGTGGCGCATGTTTTATACCCCTTTCATGCAAATTTTGTCACTTATTGAAATAGATAATTACCAGAAAGAATAATTTAAGAAAGTTAAATTAATAAAAGAAAGTCTACAAACTTTTTGATTCATTGATATATCTAGATTAGTGATTTGGAAAAAGGACAGAGAAGTATTTATTAGCGACTAAATAGGAGATTTAAAATAAGAAAATTTTTTATTCGAAATTGCATTTCTTCAACACATGTAACCTGCCTAATTATAAAAATAAATGAGAAAAAAAATACAACATGTAGAACCATACCAATACAAAAATTGTATCTATAGCATTCTAACATGATTTGTCTTGGACAATTTTTTTCGTTTTTCGAAGTTGGTATAATTACACTCGAATTTGTTAAACCAATCTTTAACCCTTATTTCTTTGAGTATTCTCACATTCTATTAGAAATATTTCTAATGATCTAATGATCACTTTCCCCAATGATGAAGTAACAGAACTAAAATTTAAAAACTTAATAGAAAATTTTAAATTTATCAAATTTTTTAATCAAAAAAATTAGATGCTAAAAATATCATTTAAAATACAATATCAATAGTAAGGTATTGTGAAATTCAAAAACAAAAAGAACAAAAATTCTTCCTTTTTTGATAAACTAACATTTACTAAAATAAAAAATAATTAAAAAAATACTGCAATTTAGTGCAGCAAACTTTGTTGCAACTTTTTTTTTAAAATAATTTTTCTTATGTAAATAAAAGACTTTTTTAAATATATTTTATTTTTGTAAATTTTTATTTATCAAAAAAATGAAGAATTTTTGTTCTTTTTGTTTTTGAAATTCACAATACTTAATAGTAAAAAGGTTTAAAAATGGAAAGTTTCTCATGCGAAGTTCTGCATACCAAGGTTGCAAGAAGTTCAGCCAATGTTTGGGGATACATTTCTTACAAAGGCACTGATATATGCAACAATTATACAGGACAAATAAATAAGTTTGTCTTCATTAAAACCTTGGAAAACAATCGTTTACCATCTGTTGAACTCCTATTTGAGCCTGACGACCTTTGAATTTTCAGCAGGATGGCGCTTTGGCGCATTCTGCTCTCTCAGTAAGTGACTGGTTCAAAGTATAGAACATTGAGGTTCCGGCATGGTGTGCCTGTTCAAAAGATCCCAACTCAATCGAGAACTTATGGTCATACATGGATGCAAAATTGGTAGACACTAAGTCTCTATTGTTCATTTAAAAGCGTTTCAATTCAAAAAATAAAATTGACGAAAACACTGGTATGGGGTTGAATAAAAATAAAGTTTTCTTTTTAAAATACATGCAAGTTTTAGAAATATTTGTTTTTGTATGGCATAAAATATATCAAGTACTCAAAAGTAAAGATAGCTGTAGAAATTCAAGCTATTGAAATACATTGTTTGATATGGTGTAAAGTACATTTATTTCATAAATGTTATAGAAAAGATAGAATTTTAAAACGAATTTAAAAGATTGAAAAGTATAAGCCAAAATTTGATCTTTCTTATTTTTCCATTAAAAAGTATTCGACAATTTTTATGAATATAAAAAAATACACACTATTTTTAAAAGCCTCTTTAAAAAGATGTAGAATCAAAAATATGTAAAAATTTAATGATTGAAATTTATTTTATTTACATGTTTTTAATTTGGCATTACAACTTAAAATTTTGCTAAAATTTTAGTGTAAATTAAACTATATTTTCCATTTAAATTTTCTTCAAATACTTAGTTTTGGTTTATTTACTAAAAAATTCTGTTCTTAATTTCTAAAAACGGAAAATAAAAGCAAATAAAAAATTTTTTACTCTTGAAGTTACGGTAAAAAGCATTTGAATATGGTAAAAAATATCTAAAAAAAGTCTGATTTTTTAGATTTTGATGATTAATTATTTTCCAAATTTTAAATTGCGAAATTATTAGAATTTTTTATTTTTCGACATATTATTTTGATACACGTTGCTTAATTTACATGTTCAGTTTAAATGTATATAAAAAAATAATGTTTAAAATTATTTCTGAACATCAAACTAAAATGTTTTCAAATCTGGACGAATTACCATTCGATTTAATGCTAAAAATAATGGACTCATTAAGTCCAAAAGATTTAGGTAGACTTTGTCAAGTTAACAAAAAACTTTATCAAATATCAAATGATGAATATTACTGGAAGTACAGGTACTTGCATGATATTCAAAAATGGAATGTTTTGTATTCTAAATCGTTTAAAAATATAAATTTTGGAAGCTTTAAAGAACGTTACACTTCAATTTGTCCGGAATTGGCTATTGAAAATCAAATACTTGATAATTTAGAGGCATTTCAAAAAGGACAAGAAACTCTGAATGTTAAAAGTACTAGTGAAAGTGTTTCTATTGAACAAAGCTTGCGCTTATCGGCTGCAACGGTTTTGTCAAAATTTTCAAATTTTTTCAACTTGAACATTTTTGGATCATCATCAGAGACCAAAATAGACAAATTAATTATGTTCGGACCTGGATTAGAAACAACCACAAGTTGTCTTGTTACAAAATTATTATGGGATTCTGAGTTTAAAACAATGGGTATGATACCAGGAAAAGATGGATATGGTTCAGGAATTAAATTGAAACTATTTAATAGCAAGCCTTTTAATTTGACAATATTATACACAAATGTAAAAAAAATTCGTTCATCTTGTAAACATTCTTTGGCACAAAATCGATTGCTAGTAGCTAATGAAAAAACAAATGATCAAGTAGTTTATGAATTACAGCCTCAAGTAAGAGAAGCTTGTTCAGATGCCGAAGGTTTTATATACATAATTGATAGTTTGCATTTGAGTAAATTAATAGAAGAAAACGACATAAAAGAAATTGAAAACTATAGATTCGAACTGAATGTTTTGATGAGAGAGATGGATAGAAACGTGCCTTTGTTAATTCTTGCTTGCAACGTGAATAAAGATAATGAAAAAATGAGCCATATATCATGTGCCAAAATTTTAGAATATTTAGATATTGTAGGTTTGGATCGTGAATGGTGTATTAGAGAATGTTATATATTTAAAGATAAATTAAGGGATGCTGTTTTTGGCTTTGAATGGATTCTCAGTAGTGTAAATAATCAAAAATTTAATAATCAAAATGAATAAAAAAATGAAATTATAACCAAATTAAATTTTTTCTTTTTTTATTTTTTTTTCAATTTTAAAAATTGTAAAAAATTTTTTAGTTATTTTTATTTTATTTTATTAATTGAATTAGAATAAATTTGTTTTTATTATTTTAAAAAATTGATACTTTAAATCATTAGATGGAATAAAAGCCAATATTTGAGCAATTTTTGGAATTTTTCTAATTGCTTTATTATCAGTATATATTTTTTCCAAACCGCATTCCTGGATTTTTCTCCATACTGCTTGTTTAAAATGGAAAAAGCATCCATGAATGGAATAAACATGAAAAAAAATTTCTACTGCATTTATGAAAGCTTTCTCAAAATCTGACATCAATAATTTTGGTTGATTTTTTAGCTTAGATTTAATGACATCCAGAACTCTTATATCAAAGGTTCTTGAATTTTAATTGTACAAATTGTAAAAAGAAAAAAAAGTTGGTAATCAATTATTTTTTTAGCAAAGTAAAATTTCTAGCACTCAATCTTGCTCAAAAATTTTTAGATTCGCAATTAAATTTCATCGCAGATATTTTTTTTGATTTTTTTTGCTTTTTTTATTGTGCCTAATTGGTCATGCTAATTTATTGATTGATATTTTAAGATAGAGTCGATTCGATTTTCAAATATAACCTTTCTTCTATAATTTTCTGAAAATAAATAATTTTTTATATATAACTTGAAGAAAAGCAAGGATAGTTTTTAAAAATTTACTGCAATAATTAATAAAATAATAAAACGTCTTTCAAGAATTGTATTCGGGTTTCGAGTAAAATTTAGATAGATAATAACTTGTTAGAAATGCTGTATCTTCTAAAAATAGAATTCCATTCTGATTCTACAAGTAGTGCGTTTTTATTTTTTCTTCTTTATTAATTGCTGTGATAATTTTTTTACTCGTTTTTAAAAAAAAAAACTATGAACTTAATCAAATTTTACAAATAAAAGAGCTGGGTGGTCCATGACTGACCTACCGAGCCCCTAATCACCCAATTGCGGCCGACAAAATCAAATAAATAAATAACAAAAGAAAATTCATTTTAAAAAAAATCAGAACATTTCATAAATTAATTTTTCAATCAGTAATGTGCTAAATGAAAACTATGCAAAATTGCTTGGTGATTTTAAAAGAATTTTTTAGCAATTAATTTAAATTAACATAAAATAAAAATCTATTTTTTTTTCAATTAATTTATATATGTGTCACACTTAAATTAAAGTTAATTTAATTTTAAAATTGTTGCCAAAAACCTAAATTCATATTAAGTTAAAATTAAAATTATTTTTCAAAAAAAAAATAGCTTAGATTTTAGTGAAAAATAAAAAATATTTATGAATACATTGAGAAATTTATTGATAAAAGTTTATATTTGGGGCAAAAATTTTAAAAATAAAATTTTGTCTAAATCAAAAAATAACTATCAAACTTTACACGAAACAAGGACTTATAATGACAAAAGCTCAAAGCTAATTTACACTATGAAAATAAAAATTAGATCATTAATTACCCATGAACTTTTAATTTGGCTTGGTTCACTAGGAGAAATATTTTTTGCTCTATTCATTTTATCTTATGCAGTTTATCCAAGTATTTGGTCCATTTCACTTATTTTTGTCGGCGTTTTAGGTAAGTCTGTAATTTTTGTCAATTTAATTTAAAAATTTGTTTTCCACAGCTGTTCTATACAACAACCAAGACATTTTTGTTTATCATCCTACCGAGCCGCCCGAATCCAAAGTATACATTGAACTTCCTTCGCTATATAATTTACCTTTCGAAAAAATTGATCTAATTACTTCTGATTCGGTTCGTCTACATTCCTATTTAATAAAACAACCGAATGAAACTGCACTCAATGTGCCTACTCTTGTTATGTTCCATGGAAATGCAGGCAACATAGGACAAAGGTTAATATTTTACGAAAAAAAATTTTTTTTTTAGAAAATTTTCAAATTTTTTCAATTAATCAAGAATTTGCATTGCTCATTACATTTTTCATTATTGTTGTTGCAATGTATTTCTAGTTGAATACAGAGGTTATGGTCTGAGTGAGGGTTCACCTAGTGAAAAAGGCTTTTACAAAGACGCCGAAGCTGCTATTCTTTATCTATTCAATCGAAATGACATAAATACACAAAAAATAATACCGTATGGGCAAAGTATTGGAGGTGCTGTTGTCATTGACTTAGTAAAATTAACAAATTGACCTAATCAAATTGGATTAAATAAATTTTCTTTAAAACTTTAAGGTTCACAAGTATAATGATAGATTACATGCATATATAGTGGAGAATACTTTTACCAGTTTGCCTGAAATTGGTAAAGAACTTTTTTGTGCAATACCTGGCATATTCTATTTACCAGAGATATTTTTTAAGAATCAGGTAAATAATTTCAATAAAATCTTTAATTTTTTAAATTAAATACATAAGCTGATTTGCTCCATAAATAAGTCAATTGATGTATTTTTTGTCTCTGATAAAAGCTTTTAGGCTTTTAGAGATAAATATTGTATTAATTATTAATGTTTTTGAGAATTTTATTTAAATTATAAAATTAATTTTAATTTTAAAGCAGCTTTTAAAACGACTTGCATTGAAAACTGACTACGTTCCTTTTTCTTAAGTTCTCTAAAGGCGAATATGCATGAATTTCTTAGAGAATTGAAGAGATCAGCTCTGAGCTTTGAAAATAAAAATTAAATGTTTCATAAAAGAATGGTTCTAAAATATAAGTTTTAATTAAAAAAATAGCATTTATGTATCGTTAGGCTGAAAAGAAGGTCTTGGTCCATTCTATACAGTCTGTGGGTCACCCCTAAATTATTTAATTAAAAAAAAAAAATTATCATAAAATTAATTAAAAAAATAATCAAGACAATTTTTAAAATATATGAAATTTTTTTACAAACTTGATTGCCAAATTATATTAATATACTCTTCCTTTTTTTTGAAAATTTTTTAATAAATTTTTATTTAAATATTAATTAGTTATCTAGTGTATTATTTTCTTTTAGTTTCAAAGCATCAAAAAAATAAAATTAATTACAATACCGGGACTTTTTATTAGTGGACTTAGTGATACAATGATTCCGCCTAGAATGATGAAAGCTTTATTTGATGTATATTTTGTGCAATTTTATTTTTAAAATATATATAAAATTTTCTATTAATTTAAAATAGAAAAGTAATAGTCGTATGAAACGAATGCTTCAAATAGCTGATGGTAATCATAATAATACTTGGCTTTGTCCTGGTTACTTTCAATTTATGCTTAAATTTATACAAGAAGTATTAAATATTTTTTTTTATTTTATGTTTGTTTTAATGTTAAATTTTAGATATCAAATACTCAGTTCGATAAGGATTCGCCAGCGCCTGAACAAGAAAGTTTGCTTAGAAGTCAGATATGGCTTGTTAATACAAGAAATGCTAGGGCATGATATTATAAATTGTTTTTGTTGTTTAGTAAATTATTCAAAAAATTTTTATCAAAATTTGATCTAGTGAATGATTAAAAAATACTTTTATTAGAAAATAAATATTTTTATTATTAAGATTTATTGATATTTTTAATTTATCTTTATTTAAATCAAATCGAATATTTTTTTTTAAAAGTAAAATTATAAATAAAAATATTTGAAAAGATTTTGCCAATAACTTTTATATTTATTTATTCAATGATTTAAGAGCGTTTTTATTAGAGTAATTATCAGATTGATCTCCAAAGCTTTACAGATTTTACAGAGGTTGTATATCATTCAATAGAAAAGCTGCCCTAAATAGTTAACACTAGAACGCCCGATTTTTTTTATACCGTTAACGCCCGGAAGTGGTCTAAAAAACCCTTTTAAATTTAATGGATAACAAGCAAAAAATTAAGCATATTTGCGAAAAATAAGTTTTATTTAAGTTAATTATGCTTTATTTATGTATTAAATTATTGA
>VANL01001371.1:0-14193 GCA_006352455.1 Brachionus sp. 'Tiscar' | reverse complement strand
AAAGTATTTTTAAATTTTCGATTTTTCGAAGACATCTTTTCAAAAATTTTGAATTTGATATTTTACGTAATTTTTCGTAAAATACTGTTATCAAATGACCACTGTAATAAAGGTATAAGATCTATTTTTGTATTTAAAGAAAAACTTTCTCTTATTTATATAGAATTTTATGGCTATTTTACAATGAATATGTGTTTATGTGTTTGATATTGTAGTAAAAGCTAGACAAAATATTGAAATTAGTTATTTATATTTTGCATTTTTTTTCATATAGTTTTAGTCAAAGCATATTTTTTTCTAGTGAAAAAAATAAAAAAATCGTTTTAATCCTAAATTATTTTTCTTAATAAGTTTTAAAATGGAATTCTGGAAAATTCCCATAAAATCTGATAAACAAAAAAAAAATTTAAAGACTGTATATAAATTTGTTGCTATGAACTCGAATTTCTTTTAATTTTCAAAATTATTTAACATAAGTTAAAATAAAAATAAAAAAAAAAAACATTAAAAATAAGCATAATTTGCTTAAAATATTTCAACATGAATTCTTACCAATTAAACACGGATTTTACAATAAAAGTATACACTGGTTCGATATTTGATCCTAAATTAGAATGTGAAGCAATTACAATATCTATTTTTGAAAAAAAATGTTTTGAGCGTAAGTTTTGTGCAGTTATATTAAATAATATTTTTATAAATAATTTTTTAAGAAAAAGTCGGATTAGTCAAAGCTGCTTTAGCAACATTTGGATCGAAAGTAAAAAAGAACTTTGAAGAAACAGTCCATAAATTGCCCGAAGACTTAAAATATGAATTAGCAGGCCAAGTTTAATCTTTTTTTCTCTTAAGAAACAAATCTAAATTATATTCTAATTTAGTGCATAGTGGTTAAAACTGAGAAAAAAAAACCAAAATATCTATTTAATATGGTACTTGATAATGTTGATTATAAAAATTTAAATAAGTTTGAAAGTTTGATGAAAAAATCATTGGAAAATTTTTTCGAAAGATTGAATAAATACAAAGAAATCAAAAGCATAGCTATTCCTCTATTAGGGACTGGTCTTAGTAACGGACCAGTGGATTCATCTATCAATATTTTGCTTTATGATGTACTTGATTTTCATAACAAGGGAAAAATAAAATATTTGAAAGAACTTCATTTGGTTAATATTGAAGAAATTAAGACTCAACTTATTGTTAAAAAATTAAGTGAAATATTGAATCAAAATGCGGCTCCTATAGCTCATAATTTAGAATCACAATTAATCAACAAAAGTGGTGATGATTTTGATGCTGCTTTTAAACTGAATAACAACATAATGCAAAAAGAAAATATACAAAATAGAGAAAATATAAATCATGATACAAAACAGTGTACTTGGTGCAGACAAAAATTAGTGAACTTAAAATTGACAGACTCTGGAGATTTACTTTGTCCTAGCTGCTTTATTGATATAAAAGAGAATAAAATTGAATCTTTGATACCAGATTGCAGTTTTAATAATGAAAAAGCAAATATTGATGAAGTAAAAGAAAATGAAACTGAAAAAATTTGTAGTATCTGTTGTGAAACCTATGACTCTCTTAAAGTACTTGAGAAATGTGGTCATGAACTTTGTACGGATTGCTTAAAGCGCTCATTTGAAAATAAGCCCCAATGTCCATTTTGTTTCACATTTTATGGAATACCAAAAGGAATGCAGCCATCGGACGGAAAAATGTCTTCACTTGTTGAAAAATTTTCCTTACCAGGTAAACAAGTTATAGCTTATTTTATAAGCTCTAATAAAATCAAAATTTTATTTATTAAGTTAACTATTTCTAAGAGATAAATCTTTTGCTAAATTCTTAAAACAAAATTATACATATGATTAATTAGAATTAGAAATTATTATTTTTTAGATAAATTTCATTAATTCAAATAACTTTTTATTAAAATTAATAACATAAATACCATTTAAAGCATTTCAAAAAAAATAAAACATAAAATTCTTGCCATTTTCAAAAAATACTACATTTTATTTAATGTTCAGGTGTCTTATCTGAAATTATTAGCATTAAATGATAAGCTGCTAATTCATTTTTATTCAGTAGTTTCTTTTGGGTGATACTAAAAGTAAAAGATACAAATAAATAGAAAAGCAAAATAAATTGAAATATTTTATTTTTTTAATTAATTGTTTTTTAAGGATATGAAAAAGTAAATACCATAGTTATAAACTATAGATTTCCTCCTGGTCATCAGACTGAAAAAAATCCTAGTCCTGGTAAAAATTATTCTGGAACTAAAAGAACAGCATACTTGCCTGGTACAGAAGAAGGATTTAGAGCACTAAAACTTTTAGAAAAAGCATTTGAAAATAGATTAATATTTACAATTGGAATTTCTGTAACAACAGGTATTGAAGGTATCACATGGAATGATATACATCATAAAACTCAAATCAAAGGACCGTAAGCTTATAAAATTTTTTAATTTAACTTTGAAAATAGTTTCTTTTGGTAAAGCTTTGGCTACCCAGATAAAGATTATGTAAGAAGATTGTTCGAAGAATTAAAATCACATGGAATCGAATAATAATTGAAAAATAATTTTAGTTTAAAAAAAAAATTTTACCTAATGAATAAATTGATATTATTTAATTCTTTTGTTAAATTTATTTTGCATTCAAATAAATTAATTTAATTTCAATTCAAAATTTAAAAAAAAAATTAAAAATAAAATTTTTTTGATTAATTTTAAATTAATTAACCGCACGTGGTTTTTCTGCAAATGGATAGTATAGCATCGAATATTTGCTCTCCTGGAGATTTGATAACTACTGATCCAGCTTTTATGGGGTAACTTTAGATTTATATATATATGCTGTTAATTAAAAACTGTATTCAAGTGGACATGGAATTTATACTACCGATAATAACAAATACGCTTCAGTTGTCGGCTATGTAACTAAAGTAAACAATTTGTTTCTAGTTCAGCCGATTAATTCAAGATATATCGGCGATGTAGGGGATGTTGTTGTAGGTCGAATTACAGCTGTTGACACAAGTCGATGGAGAGTTGATATAAACTCAACTCTAGATGCAATGCTGCCGTTGACATCAGTCAATTTGCCTGGCGGAGAGCTCGTAAGACTTATAAATTCAGCTAAACTAATATAGCTAATTTCCTATAGAGAAGAAGATCAGAAGAAGATGAACGAATGATGAGACATTATTTTGTAGAGAATGATCTGATTTCAGTAAAATATTTTCATTAATTAAAACCAATCTATTCAGACTTTTTTGTTTTACAAAGGCAGAAGTTCAAAATGTCCATTCTGATGGATCTCTCTCTCTTCATACTAGAAATTTAAATTATGGCAAACTTGGTCAAGGCTGCTTAATTCAAGTTAGTTCGCCTTTGATTAAGCGTCAGAAAATTCATTTTGTTAACCTTCCATGTGGAGTGTCAATTATTTTAGGTAGAAATGGAAACATTTGGGTTACATCTACAAGCATTCAAGAAAGTAGTCGAAAAAGTGGAGGTTTTACACCGCTTTTAAAGGTAATCATTAAATATAATTTAGGTGATTAAACTTTTTTATTTTTTTTAAGCCAGTTTCATTAAATGAACGAGAAAATATAAGTAGAATTTGCAATTGTATCAAGGCATTAGCAAAGAATCATGTTTTACTTTACGATACTAGTATTTGTACAGCTTTTGAGATATCAAAACAATATCAAGTAAAGATGAAGATTTAAAAAAAAGAATTATTTAATTTAAAATATTTATATTAAGATTAAAGAAATACTTGATCCCAAGATAGCTCAAGAAATTGCCGAAAAAACTGAAATACAACTAGCTGCGGACAGTTAATTAGAATAAATTAAAATAAAGTCTTAAAAATAAAATATTATAATTTGAAAATTTTATTTTCTTTAAATTGATTTAATAATTAAATTCATTTTTTTTGTGCCTAAATTTATTTAACAATTAAATTTTTCACATACCGTAAACTCGTGTTCACGACTCTAAGAGTAAAAGAAATTGTCTTTAATATATGGCCAAAGATTGAGTTTTTGGAAAAAATTTTAGAAAAAATAAAAAATTCCATCCTTTGCCATATAGAGTAAAAGACAATTTCAATTAAAGTAAAAGTGGAGTTTTTGGCTTTTACTCTTAGAGTCGTGAACACGAGTTTACGGTAATTGCTAATTTAAATTTATTTATTTATTAAAAATATAGTTTGGGAGAAACCCAGGCAGTTTGGAACGGAGCTTAGTCCTTCCTTTCAGTCCAATGATAAGAGATAGATTTGTTAAGTTAAAAAAAGAAAAACTAAAAAAAATAGATTTGAGTCACATGATTCATACAGTTCTGTTAAAAAGTAAATATGTGAAAAAGCAAAATAAAAAGCACAGTACAATTTTTTTTTTTAGGTTGATGTTATATGCTTTGTATTTCTTCTTTTGCTTTCTGGAAGAGGTCAAAAGAGGTAATTTAAATTTTATTGTAAATGATTTTTCTGAAAAATTTTTGAGTCATTTTTATTTAATTATATTCAAAATTTAAAATTAAAAAAAATCTATAAAATTTATAAAAATTTAGATATGTTGTCTATATTTAAATTTAATCAATCTTGAAAAAGAAAAGACTAATTTATAAAATAAATGAAGTTAATTCAAGCATATAAAACCAATCGGGTGTTAAATAGGAAAAAATTTATATTATTTTTTGCGCTGTTCGATCAAAAAGAATTTAAGCTACATTATAATATAATTAAAAGAATTTTTCTTTACGGTCATTGTTATTTCGAATTAGTTTTAGAAGAGCCGAAAATTTTCTTAAACAAATTAGTAAGGCTTTAAATTTTTTTACTAATTATAAGTAGAGCTTATGTTGTTGTTTTTTAATTTTCAGTGGTCTTTTTATTTGAGATCTAAATAATTAGATTTGATTTGGATTTCACCAGCATTAAATTCACTTTGAATTCAGTTTTTTCATGACGAATTTTTGAGTTATTTTGATTTAAGTAGTTTAAATAGTTCTTATTCTTTATTTTTGTATTAGTCAAATGTTGGTGTCCTAAATTGGTAAAAAAGAGGCTTCGAATAACCATTCAATTAATTTATATTTAATGATATCTAACTTAATTAGGTCAAAAGTTTCAAAATTTTAAAAAGAATAGCTTTATTTATATTAAATTAGCTTTGAAAAAATTATCTTGAAAAAAAAGGTTTTTTTAACTGAACTTTGAAAAAACTCTAAAAAAATTTTATACCGACTAGAATGATCCATGATTTATAAATAACAAAGATATCTAATTTCTTGTGATTCAGATTTATTTTTTTCTTAACAATTATACAATTATATTAAGCAAATATTTAATTTTAAAAGGCTTTTGAAAAATAAAAATGTAATAATAATTTAAAAGCTATAAATTCACCAGTCTTAATCATACAAAAAAAGTTTTTCTATCATCGTTAACAAAGGAATATTTCAAATTGATTAAAGTTAACGAAGCCTTTCAAATGGTTGCTTTAATAAAATAAAACATACACTTAAGTGATGCACTTAGCATTGTTCTTAACAATAGAAGCTTTACAAAATCAAGAGAAAGTTAATTCAAGTTTTGAACAAACCAAATAGATTTACATAAAAATTGAAACTTTTCTTTAGTTTACCATCCATATAACAATACCAGCTTATATAATTTTTAATTATTCAACTATAATAAAATGAAAAAAAAACAAATCCAAATTATTGTAAACATATTGTTTTTTTATTCAATAACCATTTTATTTGATTAAAATTAAAATCTATTATAGCTATTCTTGAAAAATCAAATTTTTTTATCTGGCATATTCGAACCATTTAATTTTAAATTCATTCAAAAAAATCTAGAAAGATTTTGTAATTCCATATCTTATTGATTTATTTTTGATTTTTTTCTAATTTAATTTAAATTGGAAAATATCGATTCATATCAAATATTCTATTTGTGATAAGAGGGGATTAATTTTTGTCAGGTGGGGAAAGCAATTGAGATGCATCTGTATATAATCATAGTTTATTTGACATGAAAAGTAAATTCTATCAAGCTTAAGTATACTTCATAATTTGAGTAATTGTTATTTTACATTTCAGCCATTATTTGACAAAGGTATAATGATATTAAACTCAAAAACAAATATCGTTTAGCAATAACGAAATAGTTTTAAATAGTCGCCAGAAAACTACATTAGGCTTTGAACTTTATTCATATCTATAGATAAAAAACTCAAATATTTGCCAGCTATCTAATAAAATTAGTATAACTAGAGTAAATATTTGAACAGGAAGAAAAGAATGAGAAGCAAATATTTGAGAAATCATTTGTTAGTAAATATTTTCTGTAGGAAATTTAGTGAATGAAATTAAATTGTCAAGATATTTCGGAATACAAAAGTAATTGCTTTTCTCTAATTTTTGTCTAATCTTAATACTATTTAACGATAAACAAATAGACACACGTATGAAATAAAATACGCATCAGGGCTTAGGAGAATAGCCAAGACTTGACGTATCAAATTTCATAGAACAAACAAAACCTAGCACGAAACGAGTCAAGTATTTCTTTATTCTATTTGCTTATAGCTACTTTTCTTTTTGATTGTTCGACTATTTGAAACCTTTTATTTTTTTTGAATTCCCCTGCGATTGTTTGAACAAAAAATATTTGCTTTAGTGTTCATAAATGGAAATTATTTTTGGCCGAGTCTTTGCTTGACAGATTATTATTTCGAGTTTAGTACTAATCATTAAGGTGCCGACTTCAAATAACAGTTATTAAAAAAAAGTTCAAATTTTCAATTGATTTCATTTGTTTATCTAAAACAAACTATACACTATTAGATTAATAAGAGATTAGACTCGCTAGATAAACAAATTTTTGAGTATTATTTATTTTAAACATAGCTTTAGTTTTCAAATCGAGCTTTTCATATTATTTAGACTTTTTTACTTAGGACAAAGTATTTATTTTTTGACTAAATTTTTTTGCTTAAAAGTAATTAAGTATTAATATGTGTTTATTTGCTTTTTTTTAAATAATAAAGAAAAATAAAATTTTGAAAATAATCTTTTTAATTCAAAGGTGCTTTTTGTTTCATTACTGTAACAAGTTACTAGAATAAACAATTGAAAAGAAAAATTCTTTATTTTTAAATAAAAATATTCACCAAAAATCTATTTTTGAATGACATTTCGATAATTGCAGTGAATACTAAATATAATAAACCAATGCAATCAGTTGTGTACTCTAATTTAAGCCTGCATGAAATTATTCTGATAACAATTACCTTTAGGCTTTGCTATTTACATTTTGAATAGGATTTACTAGGCTTCCAGCCAACAACAAGCTGACGTCAACACACTAATGTTTGCTTTTTTTAATTTTATGCAAAAATTTATAGAGCTTTTAGATCGATCATGTTTGATGTTTGGCTATTCGTGCTGTTTTGTGTTTATTCTCTATAGAATTAATTAATTTATTACTTTCTCTGCTGGGACTAAAGCATTAAGCGGAAAAAATAATCCTATTCAAGCATATGCGTACATTCACTTTAACCAAAAGATAAATTAGATGTTGTCGGTTGAATAGACAACTCATTTGAATCACTTAATTTTTTAATTTGATAGTTTTGAGAGTATTGTTTGTCATTTAGGCAAGCAGTCAAATTTTTTCAAAAATCATTCACAAAATTTTAGTCATTCAAAAATTTTTTTATTAAATAAATATAATTAAATACTACGAAAACTATAGATAAATGTATTCGAAAATATGTTTTTGCGCTTTTTTGAACAATTTTGATTTTTCTGAGAAAAAAAACATTAAAATAATATTAATTTCCATATACATTTGATTAATCAAATTAAATTAATTTGAAATAAAAATTCCATTGGACTTTTTAAAAGCTTCTTCGTCAAAATTCAAAAATTCTGTTTATTTGAATTAAGACTTAAAAAAGCACCCTTAAAAATTTAATTATATCATCATACAAAATGGCATGATTAAAATTAAATTAATATGAGCAAACGCTCCTCTTTTTTTTCTTTTTTTTTTTAATAAAATATTATTTATACAAATTTTGGAAAAATTAAAAAATTAAATTAATTTTTAACTGTTTATTAAATTTTTAAATAAAGATGTTATCGCGATAATAAAATTATTTTTAAAAAATAAACAAAAACATTTACACAGGTCAAAATTGGCGAGCAAAAATTAAAATTAAAATATACGGACCAAACTATGGCTAAATTTGAAAAAATAATAATAATAATTAAAAATAGAATAAAAAGGCGGATTCGCTTAAGCCTAGGTTTTTAGACGTTGACTAAATTTTAATTTAGTACAACAACTAAATTAATACCGTTTAAACATTTTCATACTCGAAAACTCAATTAGAGCTTCTTTTATCGGGTTTTGATTAATTCTCGACAAAAAATTTTTTTTTTTTTCGAACTATTTAAATCATTACAAATATGACCAAATATAGAAATGCTCATGAGATTTGGTATGTTATTAAGTCATGTCACGTATGCGTGTAACCACATAGGGCTACACCATGTGAGATAAATTGAATAGTCAATTGATACACTATACATTAATTGAACTACTCTGACTGTTGTTGCTAAAAATATGTCTGCCTTTCTGTATGAATGAACTTAGACCAAACATTCAATATTCAATATTTTTGATGAAGATGTACTCGATTTTGTTTTTAACTTGAATTTTTTATTCAAATTACGTTTGTTTATTTCTTTGTTATTTGTTTCATCATTAAGTATTTGATTATTATTTATGTCTAGAGGACTAGACTCTCCGGACTCACTGTTCTCATCACTTTTCTTACACTTTTTACACATTCGGTCATCGACATCGTCGTCTACGTTCAAATTTTCGTCGTCGTCATCCTCATCGTCCATGTCCTGATTCGGACGCTTAACACTCGGTTTCGTTTTATCTATATTTGTCTGATTGAACATAAAACTGTACAACGACGTTTTAAAATCGTTTAAATGCTTAGCGCGTTTTTGATCAGTCTGACTATTTGCTTTTACATTTGGCTCGGCGGTTGGAAACAAAACAGCCAAGTCAATAGGATTTGGCTGATTTGTCAAATTAAACTGATAGGTCTCGTGCAATATCTGCTGCATTAGAACCTTCATTTCGTCGACTAGATTCGCTTCGGCACTAGCCGAATTAGTGTTATTCAACTGATGTATTAAGCTTGTGTAATAATTTAGCTTTGACATAAGCGAGAGTCTCATTGTTTGCACTACTCCCTGATAGTAAATATATTTGGCTTTATTTAGTATTTTATTTACAAGTAAATTTTTGTGTAAATTTGTCTCCTTGTATACGAGTACTGTGTTGGACTTTTGAGCATTTTGAGATTTAAGTTGTACGGTATTTGTACACGTCAATTTGTCAAGCGATATCTGTATTAGCTTAATGGCTTCTAATTGCTGCATTCGAATGGCGTTCTGTTGATCCATTTCGAACGAATTGAAAAAAAATGATTTTCTTAAGTCGGCGCTATCCATTTTGACGATAACGATCGATCAAACAATCTAATTAAATGCTTCTTTTTTTTTTCTTGCTTTTCAATAACAAAAAAAATATATTTTATGTTCGTGTTTTTTACACCTTGATTGTTTGTGCTTGAATTTTTCTTTTATATTTTTGTTCAAAAGTATTCCATTATTTTTATATTTAAATATTTGTAATTGTTAATATATTTTTTTAATAATCTAATAAAAAACAAAAACGATTAATAGAAAAAATGAATTTTGAGTGATTGGTTTTTTAGGGCTTTAGATTTAAATCTCAAGTTGGCTCTCACTCTCCCGCCTACCCACTCTTTCTCTCTCTCTCTCTGTTGCCCTCACTCTCTTTGTTCTCTCTAAATTAATAAATTTTTGGCTTAAACTTTTTTGTTTTCTAACTAGACATATGACAAGAGTATTTAAACAATTTTAGGAGTTAATTTGATTGGTCGTGTTTTGTTTTCTTTCCTATCCGGATCGAAATCGATACTCGATTTTCAAAGTTCAATATCCTGACTTTGACCTGTTCTACAAATAAATCAACACATCGTTTATTTAAACAAGTAAATTGGCTTAAACCAATTAGAGCATTTAAGATAAGAATCTTTGATTGTCGAATTCTTATCTTTGAAAAAATATGACTTGTTTAGAATGGGGGCTACTTTGGTGACTAGATATGTATAGCTATTTAATATTGACCGAAATCTGACGTCAAAATTAGACTGATCATTTACTTCACATAGTGAACAGTATTTTTTTTTTAATTTGACCTTAATCTATTTATGCCTCTTTAACTACTGTTAACAAAAATATGATTTATTTAATAAAAATTTTCGAATTCTAAAATGACAAAATTATAATCTCAATAATTATTATTATTTTTACATAGTGCTAAAAAAGTTCAATAAATTGGCACAGATTTGCTTTTGATGAATTGCTAAATTACTTTGATATCCGCAAAACTCTTAACAGGAAACATTTATTTATTTATTTACACACTTAAAGCTCAAATTTCGTAATGATCCCCATCTCTTAATACTTTTGCGTAACAAAACTAGCCGATAGTAAAGTCCGCTGTATTTGTTTACTCAATTATTCACCCTAAATAAACATCACACATATTCAGAAAATTTCTTCTTTTTTTTTTTATTTTAGTTTAACAGCTAACTTATTTCAATGTGACAAATTAGTTTCTAGTTTTCTAGCATTTTTTTTTATCAATATAGCTAGAATTTTTTCGAAAAAAAAATTTTTTTTTTTTATGATAAAAAATTATATCATGTTGATTTTTAATTTTTATTAGGCCATTATCTTGGCTTTTAAGTTAAATATCAACAAATTTTTTAGATAAATACTAATCTCTTTTATAAATTTTAAATTCATATATTGGAAAAGTTAAGTAAACTAAGTAAATGAGTATTTTTTGTAGCCTTATTTCGACAAAAAAAATATATAGAATAGTTAGAGGCTTGATACTTAGACTGATTTAAGGCCAAATTAAGCTTTTTTTTGCACATGAACTGTATTGAAATTTGATTATGGCTTATTTAAGCTAAAAAAATCCATGAACTAATTATTAGCCTCAGAGCTTGATCTAATTTGAATTCGACACAACTAGTCAAGTTAAATCTTAGATTAAAATTATCGGTGAAGAGAAGATTAGAACAGTTTATTTAAAGCGACTTGTAGATCTCTTGAGCATTATCTTTTTTATTTCAACCACTAATTGTTTTATAAAAATAATTTTAATTAAGATAAAATATCTCAAGATTTAGAACACAACAAAAACAATAGACTAAAATATGTGCATTTAGATTAAGCGTTTCGTATTTTATAGTTTAATTATGAGCATTAATGATTGGACATTGAGAAAAAACACGATCTAGTTCGTGTTAAAAACAATTTATAAGCTTTCGTTTTGATACAAGTGAAACGATAAACAAAAGATAAATTTGCAAAAAGCAACCTATAAAGAGAAAATTTGTTATTTAAATATTAAGCATAGTAAAGATAGATAATCTTGATTTGTTTAAATATGCCCTTAGGATTTTCTATTGTTTTATTAGTGGTTTGCCTAAGTGAATTAAAGACATTTTGCTCGATTATAACTAAACAATGATTTATGATTCTTTATCATGGATTTTATCAGCGTAATTGATTTTGAATCATAATGCCCGTCTGCATCGGGTCCTTTCGACTTCTCAACACAGTCATAATATTGAGCTTTTTTTTGTAGCGAGACGAAATGGCTCGCATTATGTTTCTCGCAGAATAAAAGAATAACCTCTCAAGTACCAACAAAAAAGATTATATTATTTGAAACTAATAGAAAAATAAACTAAATTTTTCGCAAAAACAACAACTAAAATTGAAGTCATCAAAATAGAGTTTCTTTTCAAGCAAACACATAGAAAAATTCTTAAATAAATATTCTTAATTTTTATTAATCAAAATAGAACCCTTTAGTTAAACTCAAGAGTGTGAGTGAAGGCAGTGTCATCGGACTGGGTCGTGTGACAGTGAGCCTTATTCAACTAACTAGCTTAAATTTTGTTTAACTTGTCAAATTAAACCTAATAACAATAAACCTCTTTGAATCACTTGAAAATATTAATTGACTAAGACCAACTCACGATAAAAAAAAAACCTTTAAAATTCTCAACGAAAAAAATCAAAGAAAAAATATAAAAATTCCAAAGAATACTCAAAATTTTAGAAAATCAAATAGAAGCCTGATTTTATTGTTAAATTAAAAATTATTTAAAATCTTTTTTTTTTATTTAGATTTATACAAATATTTATAGTCTGTATAAAGATTTACATTAAAATACCAGTTAGGATAAAAAAGCGTAAGGTCTTAGAATTTACCTGAACATAGTTAAATATTAATTTGATGACTTTTTTTTGTTCTATAGATATCTTATCAAAATTTTAAGTCTAATGAATTTTTGAATTAATTGTCATTCGATTCGCTGCATACTTTCTCAATTATGAAGCCAAAAATTTTGCTTTCGTGATTGTTTAAAACTTATTAAGTCAAATAATTTTAAAATGAAAAACAAAAATTTAATTAAAAGCCTTTTTATCTTGAAATAAAAACTTGATTTTTTTTTTATCTGGCAACGCCATTTTAAATACTCCAAACTTGATTAGTTATTTAGTGATTATAAACAATCGATAATTTAAACATTTAGATAAAAGCTCATTGATTAACTATTCGAGCGTTTCGTCTTGAACACGAAACCCTTTGGCTTAATACTAACGACTGTTGTTTAGTCTTATCAGATGACTTTCATGACGTTCACTTAGCGAGAAATATTTTTCTTAAATACTAGCGCACACAAACACACATTTATAGAAAAAAAAATTAATCGATTAAAAATTCCTAAATCGATAAGTAATTCAATATGACAAATTCTCTATGAATGTGTGTGTATATGCGTGTGTTTTCTTTTTATTGAATTTTAAACCATAAATTCAAAGTCTTCGAAATGAGTTCAAATATTTATTAATTTCAAGTGAATATTTTATAGAGTTTAAAGTAGAGAAATGAACACGTTTGTTTTTTTATTTCTATTGTTTTAGTTATGCTCCTGGTTCTAACATAACACAAGCTTGATTTAATGCGATTTTATAAGGTCGATTGAAATACGAATTTAAGATACGGCTAATTAGTCTTAACTTAAAACTACTTTAATTCGCTTCAGCACTTATGTCTGTTATTATTAATTCGAGCAATAAAGCGTTTTTATATTAGTGAGTGAATAGAATAGAAATATTCTCCTGTGACTTAAAGAAAAATCATAATATGCATGGCATGACTGTGTTCACATATCAATGTATCTCTAATCATCTACATCATCTGCTAGTCAATATCATTATTATTATGCCAATCAAAAAATTTACATTCGTTAAACAAATATTTTTCATGAAAAATAATATACATTGCTAATTTGATTTCCTATCTTTTAATTTTATTAAATCAACATCCGAGTAGGATTGACTGAATGTGATCAAATCACATTCCATTGTTAAATCAAACATTTAACTTTTTTTTTGTTTTCGTCTAAATTAAATAAAAATAAAAGAACCAACTTTCTAAGCTTATAAAAAATAGCTTTATATTTTACAGGTATATTTTTGCACACGAAATAACAAATAACAATTAAAAAATATACACTTAAAATAGAACTACTCGAACTGGCTTGTTTTGTGCTAAGCTAAAATAATATTTTGCCTAGTTGCTGTTTTCAGAAATAGAATTTACTTTAGCTTGTTAAATGATTTGCATTTCCTATAATATTTTTATTTACATAAATAGTTAACTTACACTTAAGAGTACAAGTCTAGAAAATAACAAATTTAAAAAATAATAATTTTTAAAAACATTTTGTTTAATATTTTTATTTAAACTGTGCCGTTCTAAAAATAAATAATCAAACATTTCATTTATATTTAAAATTTAATAATTTTTTTTAGAAATCGAACTATTTTTTTTAAAGAAAATTTATCATAAAACAAAATTTTATTCATTTAATGTATGAATAGATTTTCCCATGAGACAGGAATTTGACTTTGATTTAAAATTATTCGACTAGCTTATAATTTTTGCT
>VANL01001370.1:0-14202 GCA_006352455.1 Brachionus sp. 'Tiscar' | reverse complement strand
CTTAATATTTTTATGTCTTACGAATTAAACTTATTAAAAAAGCCTGTGCGTCTAAACTTTTGTGCAGTACTGTATAAATCTATTGAATGTGTTTAAATTCATCAAAAAACATCATAAAACAAGACTATCAATTATTTTATAATTCTTATTTGGAAAATAGATTATATAGATGATAGAAAATTAATCTTAACACTAGAAGGACAGGATTTTAAATACTACTAAAAGAAGGTGGTCATTTTGACCGCTCATTTTTAAATGCTTTTTTTCCATGAACTACTGTTTTTTTTTAAATGTTCAGATAATCAAATTATGATTTTTATTGATTAAAAATTTATTCTATTACGATCTGATGTGCAAGACCCACAAGTATACAGCTTATACATAGAACATACATCACTACTCTTGTTTCCATTACACATTTTTATCTAGCACTGTTTACGAATCGTTGTTAATTCCTCTGATTTAATTTATTTTATTTCATTCTCTACATCATCATCTAAATCACAATCATTTATGGTACGAAATCGCTCCAAAGCTTGTTTTGCACTAAGCTTAGTAACTAGCATTGTCTTATATTTTTAAGGATGAAAAAAAGAAGCTTTCCGACATGTTTTTATACAAAAAAACAGCGTGGGATCAAATCTCAAAGCCATTGATTTTTTTTAAGCATTTATTTTTAATCATATTTTCAGCATCTGTTGGGGGCGTGAAATAAAAGGAAAATTTTTAAAAAGCATAAAATCTTAAAGATTAGTTTTTTTAGAGACTAAATTTATTCAAGTAAACTTAAAAAAAAAAAAATTTTCTCGTATTTTTGGCTTAAAAATGGAAAGCGGTCACTTTAACCGCTCTGGTCCTTTTAGGTATACAAACTTTTATTTTCTTAACCGAGCATTTTTACAAATCAAGAGTATGCTCATTTTAAAGCTTGTAAAAAATCAAAATTTCAAAAAGAAAAAACTCAAAAATCTAACAAAAAACGGTCATTTTGATCGCCTGGTCCTTCTAGTGTTAACTCTAGAACATTAAAAAAATAAAGGAAAAAATTTAGAAAAAAGCAAAAAAATGCCCACCAATTTTGACAGTGATATCGATAGCTATTCGTCACGCGCAAAAAAGAGATGAAATTAATTTAAAGTTTTTCTAAATTTTTCTTGAAAAAAACTAATCATATCTGACGCAAAATGATGAATTCTAACACTCCTTATCGATTTTATATTCAAAATTAGCTGACTATTCAGGATAATTTTATTAGTTCAACTGTAATTGTAACAAAAAAAAATTTATCATTTTCTGGCGGGAAACTTTTCGCACAGGAAAATATTAATTTTTTGAAATATTTATTTTAATAATAAATGAATAATTTTGTTTTTTTGCAAAAATTTAAAATATTTACAATAAAATTTTAAAATTTTAATCTATTCCTAGAAAAAGTTAAAATTTGAAAAAAAACATCTGAGTCCAAATTTTTTTATGATAAATACTTTAAATAAATATTATTTATTATTAATAATTGAATTAATTGAGAGAGAAAAATGGCTCAAATCATTTATGTATAGATTTAAATTATTTAAAATTTATTAAAACAAAAAATACTAAAATATTCTTAAAAATAAGATTTAATACTTAATTTTAAAATATTTAAATAATAAATTTAAAAATTTCAGTCGACAAAGAGAAATTGTTGGAGCATTTGTAAATCATCTTCTTACTCGTATTACCATAATATTTATGATTTTTATCGATATAATATTTGTTATTCTCGGAATATCGTTACCCGATAGTAATTTGCTTAAGTTTTTTAATTCTGATTTTATTTTTTGTTTATTATAGGTTCTGAAAATGCAATATATGTTCTTGATACAATATCATTGGTGTTTGTTATCTTTTTTTTAATTGAGCTTTGTCTTAGAATATTTGTAGAAATGTAAATTGACTCTTTTAAAAGTATTTGCATTTTATTCTTTAATTTTTAAGGCAACATTTTTATAAAAGTTGGTTCAATATACTCGATGGTTTTATAATTGTATTGTCTTTCGTTGTGTCTGTTATTTTGACAATTTTGGATGACTTTATAAATAGCTACAAGTTAAATTACAAAAAAAACTTTTAATTAAAAATATTTAAACTAAAAAACTAGAATCGGACGAATTATTGTTATTGGTCGCATAATTAGATTGGTTTTGTTAGTAAGGTCAGTTCGTCTGATACTTCTTACAGATGGATTCCAAAAAAGCATGAGACTCACTGTCGGTGGCAACAAAAGACGCTATCAAAAAGATGGCTATGATCTAGATCTTTGCTACATTTCTAAAAGAGTTATTGCCATGAGCTTCCCTTCCTCAGGTATTGACGGCGTATATAGGAACAGAATTGAGGTTTTTACCATTTTACTCTTAATTTAATTCTTATAAATATTGCTTTTTTTTTAGCAAGTTGCAAAATTTTTAGATGAAAAACACCCTAATAAATACAAAGTTTATAATTTGTGCAGTAAGTATTATAAAATTTTATTTATCATTTATATAATAAAAAAATAAGGTGAAAGAACATATGATACGAGTTATTTCCATGAGAGATGTGAACGAGTGTTAATCGATGACCACAATGTGCCCACTTTAAAGTGAATCAAAAACTATAGTTTAATTAAAATTCATTATTCAAGTTTTTTTTTTAGAGATTCAATTAGATTTGCTAAAGATGTCCGAAACTGGATGGACGCTGATCCAGAGAATGTTATAGCTGTTCACTGCAAAGGAGGAAAAGGCAGAACTGGAACTATGATTTGCATATGGCTTTTGGAATCAAAACAATATGCTAGTGCATCGGTTGAAACTTGCCAATCGGAAAATTAATTTTAAGTTAATATTTTTTATATAGGAAGCATTGTATAAATTTGGAGATCGAAGAACAAATTGGGATAAGGGCAAAACATTCCAAGGTGTTGAAACTCCATCACAATCTAGGTTTGTCGGATATTACGACATAATATGCAATAAACTTAACGGTCTGCTACCCCCTATCAAACAACTAAAACTTCAAAAAATTGTTATTCACTCAATAAAAGGCAAATTTTTCAAATATACTAAAAAATATTTTATTTTAAAAATTAAAGTTGTTTTTTTTTAAAGGAATTGGTAATTCAGATGGTTCAGATTTTTCAATGATTATTTACAATAATTTAAAACAAGTTATAGCTACTTGTAATTTTGGAACAAATAATAATTGCCAAGTATTGAATATGACTAAAATTACTTAAAAAATTAAAAAAATAATTTTATTTTAAACAAATTTTTAGTACAAATATGATGCGGAGAATGATAAAGCCGTAATTGAGTCAATAAATTCAGAAATGATGTCCGAAGAAATAAAAATGATGTTCTTTTCTTCTAATAAAGTAATCTCTAAATAATTTTAGTATTTGTTTTAAATTTTATTTTCTTAAAAAAAGAATGTTCCAAAATATTATGATGACTGTGCATTTTTCTTTTCATTTCATACATCATTTATTGAATCAGACCGAATACTTATACCGCGTAATGAACTTGATAATCCACACAAAGAAAAATTTTGGAATGTTTACAACGAGAATTTTGCTGTCGAGCTCTTTTTTGAAACTATTGATCGATAATTTTTTTCTAAGTTTCATTTTATTTCTTATCTAAGTCAATGAATTTTAAAAATTAATTTTGATTTTTATGTTTGTTTAAATAAATTAAATAAAAATCTAATTTAAATTTATTTATATGCTTTATTTAAAAAATTAATAAATAAAAAACTTTTATAAAAATTAGTTAAAATTTGAAAAAATTGTTTGATAGTTTGTTCGGATTAAATTGAATCTTTGATGAGTTCTTGAGTTAAAAGTTCAATTATTTCCTTAAAAAATAAAATGGTTAATATTTAAAAAAAAATTAAATTATTATTATTCAATTATATATATTTAAAAATATAAACTAACATATAATAAATGTTTATTCAATTTTTTGTTTTGAAACAATTCGAAAAGTTTCATAACCCCAGTCTGGCTATTTTTTTCTCCAAACAATCGCTGAAGAATTTCTTTAAAAATTAATTTTTTTTTAAATTTGAAAAATAAAATAATTAATATTCACCTGGTATATTGGATCGCAGTTTATGTCTGGATATTTTTTTACTTCTGACTTTATTCTCACTTGAATTATATGTTGTTTCATACGGAATAAGACTAATTGAGCCATCTGTTTCGTTAATCATCCAAAATGAGTCTTTTACCTGTTTTAAATAGTATGAAACTTGTTCATCACTTATTAACCAATAAACTGATTCTCTAATTTTTCGATTTATTGTCCCACCGAAAGTAAGCTGAACCAACATTACTAAGCTTTTCCTAAAAAACTTTTTCATTCCTTTTAATTCAAATATTTCTTCGATTAGAGCATAAAAATGCTCTGCTATTGAATCATTTGAATCGGAATCAATTAATTTTAGATCCGGATCAGCAAACATATCGTCCAAATATTCATCCAATTGGGTGTCTTTGGACTTGGAGCTTTAATTAAAATTAAATCAAACTTTTAGTATCAAATTTTTTAATTTAATTTTACCCTTTGAAAATAGAAGTTATTGAAAATTTATCTTCGTTGGAACCTGATTTTTTAGAACTCTGGCCTAATTCATGACTAGGACAAAGAAATGAGTATAATGCGTTCGATTGAGTTATATCAGGGTCTTTACTGATTTCTTGTAAATACTCATCTAATCTAATAACCATTATTGTAATTTTGTCTTCTGCTTTTTTGATATTAAAGCTTTTTCTATAGTTTTCTTGAATTTTTGAGAATTTATTCTTCAAATTTGTGGAAATCAAATCCCTAATATTCTCATTCAATTGTTCAAATTCTTTAAAGGTTTTATAAATGGGCCAGCCTTCTGTTTTTAAATCTGAATTATCTGCATCATTTAATTTGACTAGAATTTCAAAAAGAAGAACATTTTCATTTGAATTGTTTTCGTTTGGAAGCAAAGTTGCTTTTAAAACATTTGTTGTCCATTTTCCAATGTTGTCACACCAAATTTCTGTCTTCTCGATATGCTTTTCATATAATGAAATTTCTCTTTTTAGATTTGTAATTTCGTTTTCTAGAAATTCTTTACGCTACAAAATTTAATAAATTTTTTAAAAATATGAAAAAAATCTAAAACAAAATAAAACCCTTGAATCGTTTGGTGTATTGGCCATTGCGGATAATTTTATATTTAATTTTTCTTTTAATTTTTCTAAATTCTCTTTCGTTATATTTAATAATGAGTCTGATTCCATACTAGCTGGTTGATTTAAATCTGAATTCATATGAATAAAAACTTCTTCATCAGTCAACTCTAAAATTTTGCAAAAATTTTTACTTTAATTTTTTAATTTTGAAATTTAAAGTTAAATCAATCAACACATTAAAGTTTATAATTATATTTAAATAACCATGATCAAAAAAACTAATTAAAGAATTTTTTAATTATGTATTTTATAACAGAAGTTGGTTTATAGAGTTAATTTTTCTTCTTCTAGCTTCTCCTCTTTACGGTACATAAGGTATCTTCACCCCATTTCTCAAATCTTCTTTGTACAAAAAAAGGAATTTGATCCTCACACTGATGTATGACGACCCTCGATTAATTTTTTATTAAGAAAACGTTGTTATATTCTTTATTAGTTTTTAAGGAAGTCTTTTTGTGAACGTCCATTTTCGCTCACATTAAAAGCTATTAACATATGAAAAATGCGTTTCTCCAACATATATCAATAAAACAAGTTTTTTAATACAATATAATTTTGTTTTTTTAGTGTTTATTTTCAGTGTAACATAAAGTATTTGGGTGGAACTTATTAACCAAACTTTTTTGGGAATTTAATAGAATTTTTATTCACCCAAAATCCGAAAGATATCATTAATTCAATATAAATGTACTAAATATTTTGATAATTACGGCTTAGATGATCAACTCGATGCAGTCACCTCTGTGTCAGATCGGAGCCTTCGCTCAAAAGGTACTTAGAAAGGAGATGAGCTCCTCCCTATGCTCCACGAACAAGGTTAAAAAAAAAAAAATATATCTTTCATTTAAAGGCTTCAAAAATATAACTCAAAAATGTTACCAACTTGAAATTAGATTGCAAAATTTTTAAACAATCTAGGCTAAGGGTCATAAACAGAATTTTTAAAGTCAAATTTGTCTTAATTTGTTATAAAAAACATATAAACATACCTCTGGTTTCAAAATTTTTGACAAGTTTTTCGTAGTTATCAGTAACCAAAAAAGAAAGATAATGATCAGATTCAAGAGTATTCTTAATTTTTTCCTGAGCTTTAATAAAACATTCGTCAGTCTAAAAAAATTGCATAAAGTTTAAAAAATTTATTTTCTATTTAAAAATAAAAATACTTCATTTCCGATTAAAAATAATTGCATAGACTTGTACAAATCTTTTCCTATTTCGTCACGGACAGGACTATCATAACTTTTTAAGTAGTTTTCATATATCCTGTTAGCCAATTCATATTTAAGCTCTAAATTTTTTGAAGGAATTTTTTTCAATTTTTGTACATCTATCCAATATCTGAGCAAAGCATCACTACCATCATGTTCCAAGTATTTTAGAAAACTTATTAATCCAATTTTAGATTTTAAAACTGTTTCGAATGGAAGAATCTTCAAAATTGAAAATATAAATTAGAATCTAAAATATTTTTAAATTCTTGCTTTCTTATTTTTGATTCTATTTTCGAAAGCTTCATCATCTTCCAAAAGAACATTAGCATTAGAATTAAGCCGTTTTTGGCACACATTTTTAGCATAACGTAATTGTTTAATATATTTTTTTAGATCCCTGGATTTGAGCATGTCGCCTTTGTTTATCTTTTCTTGATTTATGCTGTTTGATTTGGAAATGGTTGTTGGATGAGTTTGATTTGTTTTGCTTGAAAACGATGCATAAAAAGATGACGTTCCACAATTGATTATTCCAGAATTGTAATTCGAGTTAGATACCGAAGAGTCGTTTGTGTTTTGTATAAAGTCTTTAATGATAGTAGCTTGCATTAGTTCGTTCATTATTTTGTAACGAATTTCAGAAAGTTCTTCTGCATTAGAATTTTTTATTGTTTTTATAAATTCCTCATAGGATTCAAACGAAAATGTCCGACTGGTATTTTTTTGATTTTCTTTTGATGAAATAAAATCAATTAGTTTTTGGTTTAGATAATCTGATTCACTCAACATTTCAATGATTGGATAAATAACTAAAAAATTTTATAAATTTATAAAATAAATAATTTTTAAATTTACTTTTATTAACAATTAATTCTCTAATGAGAGCTCGAGTAGAGCTGTTTTTGAAATAATATCTATCATCAAATGTCTTCAATAATATCAGTTCGATGACATTTCTTAGATGTTCTTGTTCTTTTTCCGGACTTATTTCATATACTTTTAGATAAAACTTCTCGTTTGAGCTAAATGGAAAAAAAAATTCTTTTCAAAATTTAAGTAAGAATAATTTACTTTGAACAGCGATTAACATCAAAATAGTGTTCAGAAAATATCGTTATTATATCTTTTGAAATAAGTTTAACAAAATCAAGATTTCGAATTTTTTTTCTAAGTATTTCGACTAAGAGTTTTAATTCGGCTCTATATAATAGAATTTTTTAACTCAAAATTTAAACTATTCATTTATTTGGCTTACTTAGCGACTAGAAAAAATTTATCCTTGTCCCAAATAAAATCAGTCAGCCATGACATGACAAAATCACGGATCACTAATTCAATTATTTCCTCAATATAAGTGTCTATTTTTGAATTAAATTGAGATTCTATAATTAGATCACCACCTTTGAATAAATCTGTTCGAGAACAATCTTCTAACATTAGATCATTTTCGCTAATACTTAAAGAACCGTTTTCAGAGCCAGCTGAAGTTTTGTTGATTAGAGAATATTCTGCATTCGAATTTTCTTCATTTAGATAAAATAAATTGGACAGTTGTTTAGCTAATGGGAGACGTGTGTCATTTTTTTGAACAAGTTTTTTTTTTCGAATTTCCTTCTCAATTTTTTTTGTTTGGTTATTTAGAATATTTGAAAGTTCTGTATAAAGCGAATAGTTTAAGAATTTTAGTTGACATTTTGACAGCTGTAAATTAGCCTCTTGAAAATCTGGGCTAATATTTTCATCTGATTTAAATGATAAATAAATGCCGAAAAAGATGCCTATTTTACAAATTTTATCAAAATTTAAGAATATTAGCATTTTCCTAAAATTTTACCGATTAATCCAAAAATTAACAGTACAATTATTGTTGGTGCACCAAAAAGCGAGAAATTTGCGGCTATTTGAGCAAGGATAAAAATAATAAGTGTGTTGAATAAAATAAGCATTGGTGCGATTTTAAAATATTTTTAAATAAAAACTTCCCAGTTCATTTAAATTTTTTTTCTATTTTGATTTTAAAATGATCTTCAAAAATATCGTCTTTATTTGACGAAAGTTTTATCTCTAGACTCATTTTTATTAAACCTTATGATTCGATTTAAAAAAATGAAATCTTGTAATAGTGAAAATATCACATGACCAAAACATCAAAAAAACATTTTGACTTTAATGGAAAATATTTTATAATTTATTTTAATTCTTCATTATTCGTTACATATTTGTTAAATATGAGTTTGAATTTAAAATTTTGTAATAATTTATTTTTTTTTCATAAACTGATTTTTTCAAAGAACTAAACTGACATATTTACTAGTCAAGTTGAATTAAGAATCAAATCGATTAGGAAGATTTACTAATTTTTATCTAATTTGAAATTTCAAAATTAATAAAGATAACTTCTTTTTTTAAATGAAATTATAAATTTATTTCAAAATATTCAATATTGTGTTTTCAAAATAAAAATTGGCAAATAATGATAAAAATAAATACTTAGGTACTTTTTAAAATATTTTACTGACCCAGAAAATAATTTACAAATTTTCAAAAAATTTTTAACTCTCAAAAGACCAACGATATCAATTTGAGACTTTATCAAAAATTCAAATTTAATTTTTTAGTTAACGATCAATCATATTCACATGTTATAAATATTTTTAAATATTCTCGCTTTATATTTCCAGAATTGAAAAGTTCGAACTTGAAATTTTGATTTTTTTTAAATCCATGTTAAAAAATATTTTAATTAAAAAATTTTTCTTATTTATATTTACCTAAATAATAAAAAGTAAAGAATTTTTATTTCTAAAATATAAAAAAAAAAATAGTACTTTAAATTATTTGGCTAAAATGAAAAAAAAAGTAAATTCTAGACTTTAACATTAACTTTGGACTTAAAAACAATACTGGATATTTCTTTTAAATTTTAACAATCAATTAAATTAGTTGCCATTTCATTATCAAAAAGCTTTTCTAGTATAGTTAAAATTTTTTTTAGTTTATAAAAAGTGATAAATTTGGTCGTAAAAAAACAGGTTTTACTATGATTTTAATTAAGTTGATGTCAATATTATTCTGCTTTTATTTTGGTCATAAAATGTTCATTTAACTGTTAAATGTATAAATTATTTTATTTAGTCGCTGTGGAAACGGGTTTATAATTCAAATTTTTTTAATTCAAATTCAAAGATAGTCTATTGCTGAAGCCTTATCATCAAGTCTAAGTCCAATATATGATCTTAAATAGTTTTTAAATTCAACTGTAAAAATTTATCCCTAACAAAATATTACAATATTACAAAACCTAATATTATCAGATAAAAATAAGTTGGGTCGAAAAATAAATAATTTCTTACTAATTAAAATGTATGCCAAAACGATCAGAAGTCGTTCAAATAGTCCATCTAGTAGTGTTGATTCAAATTATAGAAGAAAACTAAACAGTAAATAATAATTTTATAATATTTTGAATTAAATTCTACTATTTAATTAGAAAAACCTGTTAAAAATGCAAAATCACGGGAAGATGTTCAAGTTTTTACTAGTTTACCACCCAAAGTCGAAGGAGAAATAAAATGCTATCTTAAATTACAAATTACCAGAATTAATTTAGTAAACGAAACGGCTAAAACTAATCAGCCGTTGGCAAATAATCTAAAGCAGAATCGAAATATTAAATCAAATTTAAAAGACAAAAATCAAATCAACGATAACAAAAATAACAATTTAATTGCCAGATGCATTTGGTGGGGTGAAGAAAATACAATGGGTGCTGTTTTTAGACCAAAAATATTCGGTACCAACTGCTTAGATAACAAAGTTAGTCAAACTCTAGCCAGATATATGGTTCGAAGTGGACCAAAACAATTTGCGGCTTATCTAAACGGTATTTTAATTAAACTATAAAAAAGATTCAAGAATAAATTTTTCATGTAATTTAAAGATATGAAGACTCTAGACATTGATCTTATTGACGATGAAACAAAAAAAATTGCTGGAAAAATTCAAATCATGCAAATATCTGAACTGACCCCTTCAAATCCCATCAAAGGGTATGAATTTATAATATAGAAAACTAAAATTATATCGGTTTTCAACTTATAACTTATTTTCAAATTTAAAAACAGTTGATTTTTTCCCAAAAATATTCTCATTTAAATAATTCTAAAACTAATTTCTAAGCTATTCAATTTATTTAGATATTTTGCAGCGTTTGATTCAAATCAGAAAAAAATAGCCGATGTCTATGTATCAATCCAATTTGAATCTATGCATAAAAGTAATTTATGTTTTTTAATTAAGAAAAAAATAAAAAATTTTTGAAGATTCTTTGGAAAAAAAGCGAAATGATCAAAGTGAGAATAGTCGACCAGTAACACCAACGTCTGCTAACAATTTAAACGACTTTAATCTTAAATATGAAAAATTTGAAAAGCAACAACTTGAATTAGCCAAAATATCTGATACAAATAAGTTCAAAGAAGATTTTAAAAAAAATCCTAACCCTTTATTATTTAATTCAAATTGTTATATAAACACTTTAAATGAGGAAATGATTGAGAAGCCTAAAAATCCCTTGATTCAAAATTTGATCGAAAGAGGTCTAAAGTTAAAACAAGAAATGTCTCAATCGACTATAAGTATTGAGCCTAAAAATTCAGATTTTAGACCAATGCAACCAGATGCTTCAACTCTTTATTCTATAATTTCAAACAAGACAGATTATTTTGAGGATAACATGGAAGACAATGATGTTTCTAGGCTCAGTGATCCCTTGAATGATCATCAAATTTTGTCCAACATGTTATTTAGCAATGAATCACCGGAGAAGAATTATTCCACTATTTCTCATGATGATCAGGAACTAAAAAATTTACTCGAACCTCCCGATTTGCTTACTCGATTTTTAAAAAAATCGGAACCCAACGTAGAATTTTCTGCATCTAAATGCTCAATTTTTTCGCTTGATCAAACAGATGAAGAAAATTCTCGATCGAATCCCAGAGTTTCTTTCGAAATTCAGAGTTCAGACGGTGAAGGCTCAATATGCAATGATCGTTACATAGATATTCTCAGTCCGCAAAGAATTTCACTTCTAAATTTGATACAAATATCAAAAATTAACATAGAAAAAATAAATTTTTTTAATAATTCCATGATACAAAATTTTTTTGACCAGTTAAATAAAAATCGCGATTCATCACCATCTCATCAATTGGCCACACGATCTTCCAGTTCAAAATCAAAGCCTCCATTAGCTTGTAAAAAATTTGATTTGAGCAGCTTATTTTTCATTGAGTATCAATTTCCTGTAATGGGAAACATTATGGAAGAATCAACAAACTCAATGTCCAGTCAAGTTATGCGAGTTATGTCAAAAAAATTTCATAATAAAGAAAACACTAATGAGTGTACAGTATTTTTCGATCATCAAGCAGACTATTCTGTTCTGTTTAATTCTCATTCTCTTGATTCTTGGTGGCGTTCATTTGCTTCATTTAAAATATACATACGTCCATTTGTTAGCCAAAGTAATACAAAAGTACTTGCGATAAATAATGCACCGAGTGGACCGCAATTAATAGGATATGCCAGACTGTCGCTTAGAAATGTTCTTAAATCAAAAAATTTTAAACTTTTAAAAAGACTTGCGGTCAAAGATACGAATGGAAAGCGGATTGGCACTTTAAATGTATCACTCGAATTATCCTCTGATTTGGAAGAATTTTTGGTCAATCTTAAACGATTAAAAAATTCTGAGACAAAAACTGTTCAAAAAACTAAATGCGATTCGAGGGAGATAGAAAAAATGAAAGAGCCAGTGCTTATCATTCAACCCTATGAGAAAAAAAAAATACAAGAATTTTCTTTGCCCATTAAAATGTTCTTAAGCATTAATGAAGCGCGTAGTTTTGTGCCAGATTTTGAAGATCCACAACAAATATACTTAATTAGTCGGCTTTTCTGGAATAAGGAAAAGATTAAATTTGAAGCCTCGAAAAATTTTAATTGGACTGTTAACATGGGATTCATGATCAATAGATCAATAATTGATAATATGAAAAATAATTTTATGATTATAGAAGCATGGAAAAAAAATTACAATATTGGATCCGATTCATTGATTGGAACCATAAAGCTTCCATTGCATGAATTTTTTCTTAAAATGAACGACTTAAGCTATTTGAAAGATTATTTGAATGATTCTAGCAGAATGCCTTTGACCGGAATTGATGGATGGTTAAGTGTATTCGATTTATTCACGGGTCGAAAAGTTGGAGAAATAAATGTATTGATGGTACTTGGCTCCCAAGAACAAATTGTTAATTCAACTAAAAACTTGTATGACAAAAGCAAAATTAAAAATTTTCAAAAAAAAGAGTCTGTTGAACATTTTTTTACAATTGTCATGGACGATATAAAGATACATCCGGTCCGTAAAGAGGACAGAAATGAGTTTGCTTATAACGAATCAGAATACAATGTAAAATACTCATTTCCTTCAACTCCACATAATACAGGCTCAATTACTACATCAATTTTTAACACTCATGTTTTGTCCAAACGAGTCAATTCAAAAAATCAATTGAAAATAGAGCATAGACTAATTTTGACATCAGACATACCCATTCAAAGTGAACTTGCAAATTTGTTTCAAAATCGATTAAACAATTCAATAAAATTTGAAATTTGGACGTGTGAAAATAATTTAAGGGAAAAAAAAATTGGATATGGGGAGCTTTCAGTAGATAAACTGCAGAATATTGTCAAAAATTGTACCCTTGAGGTAAATAATCGTTCTTTTATAATTCCACTTCTTAGAGAAGAAGAAGAGAAAAGTGTAAGATTTTCAGATTTAAGAAATGATAGGTACATAGGACAATTGTTTATTACCGTAGAATATAAACGAGGTACGATAATAAATGATTGTGTAACCATACCGCGTCAACTACCGGATCCAACTGATGTGCAAATGAGTATTGGAATTTTAAGAGCTAATGGATTAAAAAATACGTCTTTAAATGCAATTTATAATGATTTTTCGAACCAACAAAATTTCAATGTATATGTAAAATTTTCTCTAAAATTTCTTAACAGACCCTATGTAAGTTAATTTATTTAATATAAAAAAAATTGAAATTTAAAGCTTTTTAAATTTTAATTTAACTAGGTGAATTAAAAATTTGGAAAAATTATATTTAAAAATTTACAGATAATTTTATTATCTATTGTTTGTTTGTCTAAGAATATTTTTGTGGGTCTACCTTTTCAACACAAAAAAATAACCATTCAACACAATTTCAAAACGCTCAGCACAAAATGATTTCTTCTCAACACAAAAATTAAAAATAAAATAAATGCGTTCAGCACAAAAATTAAAATTTTAAAAAATACTTTTAACACAAAAATTAAAAATAAAATAAATGCAAAATTTTTGCCGTGGTGCCTAAGCCTTCATATTGTAGCATTAAACTGGGTAAAAAAATGGCTTATTGGGAAAACTTTAAAAAAATTTATTCAAGAACTGTTATAAAGTTAACCTTCACAGTAAGAAATGTTCTTGTAAGTTTTTCACTAAAACAGGATATTGTGCACATTTATTGGCATTAAAAGAACTGTTTAAAAAAAAGGACCAATTTATCAATAAACCTAAAAGAGCTAGAGCAAAAAATGCGGAAAAATGGTTTTCTAGAGACTAATTTTTTTAAGTTCTTTTATTTAAGCTTCGAAATATAC
>VANL01001369.1:0-14205 GCA_006352455.1 Brachionus sp. 'Tiscar' | reverse complement strand
CACAACAATTGATACGTTTGAGTCACGCTTTGGAAACAAAACGGCCACACAGAGCTAAAGGAGAGCGAAAAGTGATTTTTTTACATGACAACGCTAGACCACATGTTGCAAAAATGACTCGGAACACGATAGAGAATCTAGGCTGGGAAGTCTTATCTCATCCAGCTTATTCACCAGACTTAGCTCCTTAAGATTACCATTTGTTCCGATCCATGCAGCACTTCCTCAGTGAAAAAAGTTACTAAGACTTGGAGGAAATCAAAAAAGACATCAGTTAATATTTCACCTCAAAACCAACCAGCTTCTACGAGCGAGGGATCAAAATGCTGCCAAAAAGATGGGAGATGTGTATTTCTAGCGAAGGAAATTATTTTAGTGACTAATTATATTTTATTTTAGCTTTTATAAATAAATAAAGTCTAGAAAAAAACGAAAAAACTTATTAAACAACCTAATAGTTTTAATAATTCGAATTTTTTTCAAGATTTATGTACCTTAGAGGCACTAATTTGCAACTAAAAGTATCTAATATTCATAGATTGTACTGCTAATATTTAATTTTTCAGCAATAGATGTTTGGAATCGGCTTAATAGACAAAATTGATAAACTTGATTTAAACAAGCTATTTTGATGAGGCTAAACCCTCTTTCAATGTGCTAGCACATCATAGCTTTCTTTTTTTTTATTATCATTTTTTTATTAAATAAAAACTTTGACGTAAAAATATCCATTATCTGGTTGTGATTAAGTAAATAAATTAAAGCTAATGAAGACTTAGAAATTAACTATAAGAAGCTCTATAAATGATTTTATTTACTTTGAGTTTTATTTTTAAGTTGCATTAAAAAAAAAATCAAGTAAAATTTTTTAAAAAATTATGGTAACTTGTTATTTAGTTCAAATCAAATTAACAAGTTTTTGGTAAAATATTTAAATTTAAAAATAAATAAATTATTAATATGATCAACTCTTGTCTATTACGAATTTTGTTCATATTCAATAATTATCAGTTAAATTTAAATTTGTACCCCTATAAAACAGCTCAAAAAAATTAATCAAATAATAATTAAAACATTTTGCTTAATGATTATTTGTGTTTGATCAAAAACTTCATTTTACCATTTTAATTTTTATATTTCTATTGATAAAAATTTACTAATTTGATTTATACAAATTATTGATTTGCCATAAAAGAGATCCAATCACGGAAAGCATTTACTCTTGTATAAATTCTTAAATAGATAAAATTATCAAAAAATTACAAAGCTTTATTTTTCAATTACGCAGGAAAACCAGCCAAAGCGCAATTTTCACCATAAGAAGTTATTCCAACAAGAATAAATTTAATCTTGCCATCTAGCTCTCTTACTTTAATAAAAAGTGGACCCCCAGAGTCCCCTTGACATGTGTCTTTTCCTCCCAGAATTTCACCAGCACAAATTTGCGATGTCCAATTTTTTCGAACTTCTTTATAGACATTATTACAGTAGTTACCTTCATATAATGTAAGCTTGACGTTTCTCAAATAGTAGGACTCAATTCCTAAGTAAATAGTTGAACCCCAGCCAACTGCATACGCATCAACATTTGAAAATTCAGGATAATTTATTGATTTTGAAGTAGGTAGGCAAGCGAATTGAATTTTTTCTCCAAAGGTCACTTCTTCATCTAGTTTAATTATTGCAATGTCATTTAAATAGTGGTCCGAATCATATTTTGGATTCTTTTATAAATTAAATAAGTAAATTTAAATGTATTTAAATTTAAATAAAATTCTATATACAATTATAAATTTTTTTATTGAAAATTTTTGGCCGAATATCTGATTTCGGTCATAGATTCCACTTAAATTTTGCATGCCTAAGTAAACAGTGTACATTGACTCAAATGTTGGATGAAATTCATTCACTTGAACTCTTAAAACTTTTTCCTCAAATGAATCAAAATAATATATTTCTGTTTTAAAGCAATGAGCAGCAGTCAAAATTGTGTCTCTATTGATTAAAGTTCCTCCACATAAGCTCTTTCTTGTTACAACAGAAGATCTAGCAAAAAATTTATAATTAAATAGAATAAAAACCATTGAAGGCCAGCTGTGCTCTACCGCAATTGAACCTCCCACTATTTTCAGATTAGGCTTTTTAAACGACACTCCGCATTCTTCACACGATGTTTTAACAAACCCGTTTGAACAATTTTTGGGCTCAATGCTTGATAAATTTTTCATTTCTGTTGTTTGGTAAAATATGCTAGTTGATGCAATTGTTGTTGTTGTGATGGTTGTCTTTGTGGAGTCTTCATTTTTTACAATTGGCTCAGTTCTGTTTATCAGAGTTACTTTAAAAAAAAAAATTAATCTTTATTTATAAACGGTTAAATTTTTTACAAGGTAAGCTCACTGCTAAAACTATAGCAGCAATTGAAATAAACGTGACAATAAAAGCTATGACACAATTTTTGGTAGAAATTTCTGAGCTTGATTTATCGGATTTATTTGGAATAGAAGAAAAATTTTTGTTTATTGTATAAATATTTGAATGAGGCAGATAATCAAACGAGGCTTCGTGATATGAAGAGTTGAATTCCTGAGCATCACGTGTCACATTTGACTGTACTTTTAAATAGTTTATTGATATAGTAGAATCATTTGGATCGTAAATTTTTGGTCGTTTGGATTTTTTCGGCTTTTGAATACTGATAGTCCCCTTGGACTTTGACGGATTCGCTTTATAAACATAATTCTCAAAATCCATTTTTAACAGATTTTTTTAAAAAAAAAGGTAAATTTTTTAAACATAATTTTTGTGAAAATAAAATTTTTTATACACTAAAATAGTATTTATTTTCGATATTCTCCAATTTTAGCTGTAAACAATATTTATTCCAAGGTAGTAGAAATAGAATTTTATAAGTAATCACTTGTTTTTTTATTTTTATCATAAAATAAAATTTAATATATAAACAATTAAAAGTATTTTATTTTTTGTTTAGGTTTGATTGAATAAATTCAATTTCATCTCAAAAGTGTTCTTTCTTTTATAAAAGAAGCTTTTTTATTTAATTTTAACAGAATTCATAAAGAAACACCAGAAGCAAATGATAAAACAATGATGAAATTAATAATTTAATTATTTTAATTTTTTTAAAATAAAATTTTATTAAAATAAGTAAAAAGGTTTGCTAAAAAATAAAATTGAAAATTTCATTTATTTTTTTGGGATAACTTCGCCTTTTTCTAAGTTATTTCATTCATACTTTCCTTTTCAATTATTTCCACTCTTGGTTTCTTTCTCGGACGACCCTTGTTTAGGTTTTTTTGCAATTGTGAATAGAATATTTACAATTTACAATTTAATTCGAGTTTATTTCTTCATCTGCTGTGTCATTAATTTATTTTATTCAATTAACGCCAATTCTGGCAATATAAAAATTGATATTTAAAAAATGTAAATATAAAATGAAAAAATAATTCAATAAATAAATTTGTAAAGTTAAGAAAAATCCTTACAAAACCCTATTTAAAACTTAACCTTTTTTAATTTTTTTATTTAAATTTTTTATTTATTTACCATCGTCAATCATTACTCTCAATAAATTGATAAGAATTATTGATAGTAGTTTTATTCAAAAATGTCAAAAAATATCGCTGAAAAAAAAGAAAGTGTATCTCGTTTGAGACTAAACTTGAAATAAATAAACATAGCAATCAAAAAGTAACTATTACTTCATTCACAAAAGAATTTGTAAATAGCACATCGACATCGATTTTTTTTAATAAAAAGTAAGATTTTTCAAACATCGTTGATTTTTATCTAATATTGAAAATATTGTAATTGAAAAATGCAATACAAAACAAACATCTATTTCTGATTTTTTCAAATAATTTTTATTTTGTTAACCATTTTCTTTATTTTTTTAATAAATAAAATTTTAGAAACCGAAAATTTTTTTATCTATTTTTTTTTAATTGGATTTCGATACAACGAGCTTCGATATAACGAGCAGGAGAACTTTCGCCCGACTTGCCTGTTATATCGAGGATCGACTTTATTTTATTTTATTAATATTTTTATCAGAAGGAGCATTAACTGTAATTCATTTTTTACTTATTAAAATTTTTGAAGGAGTTCTTGACCAAATTTCATTCTTTTATTTATGTTGGAGCCTCTTTTAGCCCGTATAGCCGAAGAGTTAGAGTGTAATTTCACCTAATTTTTATTTTTAATTTATAATTTTTTTCATTTTATTGTTTTTTAAAAATAAGCGTCAAAATTGTAAATGTAACTTAAAAGAAAAAAATTGCTAATTTAAAAAGAAACTTAAAGACAAAACAAACTTTTGATAAATGAAAAAATTTATATTAAATGGTTGATACGATTAATTCTTTTATTTATTAAAAAATTATTTTCAAAATTACTTTTCTCTTTTTTTTAATTGATTTTCAATTATAAATACATGTTATTTCTATTTTATATAGTTCTATTTAATCCTGGTTATTCATAATTTAATTCGGAGTCTTAACGATTCAATAATACTTGATTTTTGAACAAGTTTTATTATAAAATTAGCAATTCAGCAACACTTAGAAGTTTTATTTTTTAAAGTGTAAAGCTTTTTAACATAAAATTTTTTGTTATGGAAAGTTGAGAAGAAGCCAAAAATCTGGTTACAAAGTATTTTTTATTTAAAAATATTTTAAGTATTTTTATATATTAATTTATTTTTAGAAAAAGTTTTTCGAAATGTTTTATGTGATGTCAACTTTTAAAGAATAATATTCTTTGAATTCTGCACAAAATCTAATCATATTGATGCTTTAGCTAAAGCTTCAAATGTACCTCTTACGAAAATATCTGAGATTAATTTCATACATTCTAATAAACACACAATCTAATGGCAGAACCTATTGATTATTAAATTCTTTAAATAAAATCAAAATGCAAGCCTTACATTACTGAAAATACTATAATACTTTAATGAAAATACTATAATTACTAGATAAGGCTTGCTTTAATAATTGCTATGAAAGCTTCAGAAATATCTTGAGTTCATTAGGAAACTATAATTTTAAGCCTCCACTTGAAAAGCCAAATTTTTATCGTTATGTCTAAAACTAGTTCTAAAAAATGTTTAATCTGTATTGTCTAGATTGAATCTCTGTAAAAACAAAGAAATTCTCTAAAAAAGTATATACATTTGAAAATCATTTGAATTTAATTGCAGGGATTCTTTGAAAAATAATCTTAATTTTCCAAATTTAGTTCTTACATCATAAAATTATTCGACTAGGTAGAAGATTAAAAAATCAAATTCATAAATTGGTTCAATTGGGATGATGAGTAGGACTAGGTGATTTTTGGATAGAAATTGTGAGTTTTCTTTGTAAACTCAATAATACATGAGAATGTATTATTAGATAAAGTAGGTTACAGACAAAGGGAAACCCGAATGAAAAATTTAAAGTCAAAGATTTACTAAAATTATTTGAAAATGATAGATAAAAATGGATGAATGGATAAAACTGGTAAAATCAGGAGCTATAAACCAAAGAGCAAATAGAATCAGAATAAGCTCATAAATAACTTTGCAAAACTTTTTATAGGAGATGCTTTGCAAATGCCAAGAAACATGCATAAAAAAGATGAATTAATTTAATAAGAAAAATTTAAATTTGAATAATTAGCAACTCGGAAACCAGCTGATATTCAAGGGTCGTTAAGATCAGAATTAAAAAGTATAAAACTAATGTTAAATTTTGAAAACAAACTTAATAAAATTTCAAACTGTTACCATAAAAAAAGATAAAATTAAAATTTTTTTAGCTGTTTTTTCAAAGAAATATAAATCAATTATTTTTAAATAATTATTTTTTTTTTGTATCAAAATTAACAACAAGATAAATTTTATTTATTTAATTTTTTCCATCAATCTTTAATAATAGAGCTGGTAGACCGGTTCTAAAACCAGTTTTAAAACGGTTATTTTATAAAAATTATTTCATAAAAATTTTTATTCACCAAAAGTCGAGAATGTAGCTGGTTTTGATATGATTAAATGGTGGTCTTATAGAAACTTAAAATACCTAAAATTAATAGCTAATGGCTATTTATGTACAATGCCGTCAAGTGTTCCTTCTGAAAAGACATTTTCTTCTTAAAATAGAAGAATTGTTGGCGGATTTGTAAGCTTAGACTTACTCTACTCCCTGGTCATATTGGACCTTTCATACTAGTTATAATTTGTAACTAGTCTTGTTGCTAGAACTAGATTTAAACTAAACTCGTAGTTACTAGGTTACTAGTTTAGTTACAAATACAGCCTAGTCCGCCAACAGAATATAGCGAATACTCCCAGGTCTCGTAACAAGTCAACACATCTGACAAAATTAAAGCTTTTAAATATGTAATGGAAGTGGAATTTAAAACAGATAAAATATCAAATAATAATGTTTAATCAATCAAACAATTACTTCTATTGAGAAAAAAGAATTTAAAAGATGAACTTTACAAATGGGTCAGATTTTAAAGACCTAAAAGGTTGAAAATAGCTTTGAAATTGAACCCAGTCAAATTTTTTTTAAATGAAACATCAATGCAAATACATAAAAATAACTAAATGAATCATCAACTAGGAGTGATAAATTTCAATCTATCATCAATGGATAATTGATAACTTTTTAATTCTTAGATCATTTTTATTTATTAAAAAAATCAAAATCGGGAAGCAAGCTTTGAATTTAAATCATACTATTCTATAAAATTAAATTCAATATGTAAAAAAACATGATTTTAAATTTGGTAAAATATTTAAATTAGTAAAACAAATTCAATTTATGAATAAAATCTATAAATGATAATTTTTATTTGACGATTTAGAAATTATATTTCTAATAGAAGATTTGGATAAAATAAAAAACAAGGTAAAATATTATTTCATTTTTATCGAAATGATGATAAAAGCTTACGTTTGAAATTCTTATTTATGCTTTAAAAAAATATAAAATAATTATGAAATTTTATAAGATATTGTTAAATTTTTTTATTATAGTCGTACTAACATGGATCATATTGTTAATTACAAGCCATTTAAATCCTTATTCAAAATTCTATCATTATGAACTTAATTTTGAAAAATATAGAAGAAACTACAGATTGTTTGAACAATCAGCCGCAAAAGCTAAAAACGAGCTAAAAAATTGGTTTCTTAGAAACCAAAATTCAAGCAATTTGTTGTTTGACCATAAAAACGCCAAATATTTATGTCTAGGAATAATTTCTAAAAAAAGAGTCGGCTATGATCAACATAACTATGTACAGCAAACAATCATGTCTATTTTGAGCCGAGTTTCTTTTGAAAGACAAGACAAATTGAAAATAGTCGCTTTCAATATGGATTATAAGCCAGAAGAAAATGAACAATTATTGCAATTTAATGGACTAATAAATATTGTGAATATGTCATCAGATTTAAGACATTCAAACCCTAGGATAAAAGAAGCCTTGGACTATAGCTTGGTGATGGAATACTTTTCAAAATTAAAATGCACATATTCAATAATAAGTGAGGATGACTCAATTTTTGCTCAAAACTGGTTTGAAATTTTGTTTAAAAATCTACAAAATTCTAAGAAATTAGATACCAATGACTGGTTAATGTGCAAATTGTTTAGCGGGTATAAATTTTTTGACCATAATTGGATTTATACTCTTGATTTTTGGATAGTTGCAAAATTTTTCTTTACGTTTATTTCTATTTTATCAATTCATATTTTTCTTTATTTTTTAATTATCAATAGGAAAAAAACTAATTCTCAATATTTTTACTTTATTTTTTTTGCCATTAATGGTTTAATTCAAGCATGGTTTTTTATTTCTACAAGCATTAGTCCAGAAGGCCATGGCTTCCACTATTATTGGACTGGCTTTGGTTCGGTATCAATCCTATATCCATTCAGAAATTTGAGTCCATTAGCTCTCTTTATCAATGATGTTGTTTATTGTTATGTTAATAAATCAAGCAATTTTTTTCAAGCAAAAGATCTTCTAATTGACATGTTTAGAGAAAAAAACAAATTAAAAGAAATAGCTTTTGTTCCGTCTTTGGTTCAGCATACAGGTATTCATTCATCGTTGATGTTAAAAGATATTTCCAGTGTTGGATATAAACGCATGTACAAATCATGTTCGTTTATTGATGATTTCAAATTAATAGAATTTAAAATATCAAATTAGAAAAACGTTATAAAAATCTTTTTATTTTTTTTTGTTAAATTAAAAAAAATTAGCAAGATTCTTTATCATTAGAACACTATTTACCTTAAAAAATAATGATATTAAAATATTATAGCAAATTAGAGCATTCCTCAGATAATAAAATATTTATTTCATAAATTCAATTATTTTTGAGAAAAGCTTTATGCTTTATTTTAATAGAGAATGTTCAAAATGTTTATTATGAACTAGAATCCGGAATATTATATCAAATAAAAATGTTTAATAAATTGATCATTTTCATAATAAAAAAATTTTATCCCTTTGATTATATTTATTTTACTATTCTCGTTTTGTATTTATCTCTAGCTCATTAAAGTGATTATATTTTTATATTTTACTCAATATATTTTAATTTATTTTAAAAAAATCTACAATTAATTTCAAATTTTGAATTTTTAAAGAAATATTTCAATTTTTAAATAAAGTTTTTATCAAAAAATTAATGATGTTACAAAGGCACTAGCATTGTAAACTGGCACCTAGCTTCGTCTGTCAAAGTCAACGGAAGGAAGAAGCTCCAACCAGCACAGCTTTGAGAGAGCACTTCTTCACTTTTAGAGTGACTATGCCATGGAACGCCCTCCCCCAAGAGATAGTTCAATCTCCATCCACCAACCAATTCAAAAATAGACTGGATAAATACAGACGTTAGGAGAAACCCACCATGACTGAATTTTAAATTTTATTTTTTCAAAAAATCTAAAAATCAAATAGCCTAATGATCAGACTCAAGAACAAAAGTATGTACCTTACTTATCGTACGATAATTATATTGTACCAAATACGGACTTAAAAAGTCCAGATAATAACGATGCCCACTTTGAAGAGGAATATTTAGTAGGGAATGAAATTTTAGATAACTTTTCTTGGCCCGAGAATCAAGTTCAGATTGATAACAATCAAGATAAATTTATCGTAAGTGAATAGGTGTTGACTGCATGAAATTTTGTAGGAATGGATATTAATATGCTATCAAGATATCTCTTATTCTTAATGTTAAAGCTAATATTTTTTAGGCACCTGAAGAAGTTGATCCAGATTCAATTCCTATACCTAAAATAACAGTTTCACATCCTGAGGCGCGGTAGAATCGACACGAGGGAATGGTGACCTAACGAATAGCAATCTAGGACCCGAATTTTACTGATTAAGGATCCAAATGTTTCCCATCTTTGCAAGTATAGCTTGCTAGCTTGTTGTAACTTATATCATTATTACTATTATAAAAACGTAAAAGATTCTAGTGCATTATTTTTGTACTAAGAATATGACTTGACTTTTGTACTAAGAATATGAAATTTTTTTTTTTAAGTCAGGTTAAATCAACTAATTTTTCTGATTTTCAAAACTAAAAAATAAATATGATTCTTGATTTTAATACAAAAAAAAATCAATTAATTTAAATAGAGCTAAACACTTGCTTGGAATTTCGTTCAGTGGATGAAAGTGTCAACTTGGTTTCTGCCGAAGAGATGCTGAGCTCGGCTCTGCAGTAGATCTTCAAACCGGAATTAATAATAATAAGCAATGAAAAAAAAATTTTTTTATCTTTTTTTTTATAAATTTTGAAATTTTTGAATAATAAAAAGCTCTTTTATTTGTCTTGGAATAAAATTTATTAAAAGCTCTATTTAAATTTATAAAGATTAATTATGATTTTTTTTGTATTAAAATCAAGAATCATATTTATTTTTTAGTTTTAAAAATCAGAAAAATTAGTTGACTTAACATGACTTTAAAAAAAATTTTTTAAGTCATTGACTTGACTTGACTTAAGACTTGTGACTTAAAAACAAGTCTGGAGTCAACCCAGGCGAAGCTCTAGGGCTGGCTTAAAATCCTATGATTTTAGTCCTATGTAAATAAGAGAGAGAGAGTCAGATAGAGCTGTTAAAAACAACTCATTTGTAAGCTCTATAATATCGGAATTAAACACACAAAAAAGAGTTTTTATTGAATTTAGCAAAAAAACGCCTAAAAAAGAGTCCACAAGAGAAACGCTAAGCTTTCTCTATAAGATTTTAGTCTATAAGAGAGAGAGGGAGTCAGATAGAGCTAGTTATTAAATAAATTCCAAATATAAAATTTAAATTTAAGAAAATTTCAAATTGTTATTTAATTCTTTAACACTCAAAATCCGGAGGGGTTTTTTGGACCCTTTGTGTAAGCTATTAATTATTATTATTTAATTCCCTGAAAATAAGCATGTTCTGAAATAAAAATAAATTGATTTTAATATTTTTTGATTTTAAATATTTGATAGAAAAAATATTGATTGAAAAAATGATTAAATTTATTTAACCAAATACAACTAATAGATGTAATATAAAGCCCCGAAAAAATCCATTTAGCTAAGAATTTAGAAAAATGAATAATTTTATTTTCTGAAGATCTAAAGAAGCTTTAGCTCGGTACAGAAAACAAATAAATAATCGCAGATTGAAATTTTCAATAACAAAAAATATTAAAATGGCATCAAGTATTCAAAATGATGGATGATGATGAATTTTAGATAGAAGTTTGAGTAGCCCACAATCTTGTGATCAAGAAAGAAGAAACCATTAGAGATAGAATTGCATTAGAACGATTTTTGCAATAATGTCTTATGACAGTGACAAAATGGTCAAATGAATACGCAAATAATGACAATTATTTCATTCAATCGCCTACAATTGAACTAAAAAAATGGATTAAAGGATATTATTGGGCTGAAACCAATAAAAAATTTATATCGGGCGTATTTGAAACATCAAAAGAATACTATATACCAGCTGGCGAAGAATCAAAGGCAAGTGAAAAAGAAACCAGAAATGTGAAAAAAATAGGTTTGAACACTTTTTGCCAATTCAAAAAGATAGCTTTCGCTGTTTGGATCGTGACACTACCAAATGGAGATGATATGACAGTTAATTGTAAACAAGGTAAATATACTTGTTCAACCTTTTTCAAACATTACATGTGCAAACATTTAGTCGGTCTTGCAATTAGATTAAAATATGTCAAACCACCACCACCAGCAGCAAAAGATGTACCGATTGGTGAAAAACGCAAAAGAGAAAGACCAAATACGGTAAAAATTAATTTATTAAAATTCCTTTTTATTTTATTTAACTGTTTCTTTTTTTTAATCAATATTACATTTCATTACAAATTAATAGATTTTACTAACATTATATATTAAATACTGATCTATTTAAAAAAAAATACTGATCAAAGTATTTATAATACTAATCAATTGATATCCAATCTTATATCTTTATAATTATATAACTAAATTATTCATCTTGTTTAAACTATTTTTGATTTGTTGTCCTTTACAAAAATCTAATAATTTAAATCTAAATTGCTTCAATTGTTAATTCATCAACTTGGTTATTTGGCATTCTATTTTGGCTTCTGGAACCCATTTAATAATTTAACTCTAACTTATTCTAAATATAAATTTGCTTTAAGTTTGATTTTTGAATTTCAATACATCATAAATTCAAAGTCAATATTCAAATTTATCATATGTGATAAATTTTAATTTTCCAAAAGTGTTTGAACATTAATATTATTATTGTATTTAAACAGAACTAATACTGAAGCAAAAAACACACAAATTGAATATTTTAGATAAAAATAAAAATTGACAAAAAATCTAATTTTTTAATCATTTTTTGAAGATAATTTGAGAATTGAAAAAAAAACTTTTGAATATTTAATTTTGAAATAAATATATATTTAAAATTTAAAGCAAGCATATTTTAAGCAGGTAAAAATAAAATAAAATTTGAAAAAAAAAAATTTATTTAATTAAGAATTTACTTTTTCAATTTTCAAAAGCTGAATACAAAAAGCATTTTACTTTTTTATTGAATCTTTAAATTAAACAAAATTATTTAAGTCAACGCTTAAAAATAACATCTTTTTTTTTTTTACAAAATTCATTTTTATTTATAAATTATATTTAAATTTAAATTAAATTTATCCAAAAAAATAAGTTAGTGAAATAAAAAACTAAAATAAACAGAACAAAAAAAACTGTAAAACCCTAATAGATTTTGTAGTTACTGAGCGATTATTTTCATTAAAGTATGCCACTTAAACCTGAATGGGCATTCACACTAAATATCCTAAAATTATAGTTTAATTTAACTTTAAACACTGGTATTCTTTTGATTATTTTGATTAGAATCGTCAGTTGGAGTCTGATTTGGAAATAACTCGTTATATTGTGGCGGCTTATCTTCCAGATTGCTATTCAAAACATTTGTATTCAAAGGTATGCTTGTACTATTTTGCTCATCCAGATTCCTATATACAGAATGATTTCGATCTTAATTTTAAATTAAAATAAAAAAAGCTTAGCTAATTGATAAATTTTACTCCTACCATTACGAGGTGATAGAGTGACTGAGCCCGATTCTCTTGGCGGTCTGTTTCTTGAGCCTTTAATTTTCTTATTAAAATATTCTATTTAGTTGAATGGTGTAAAATTACCATGAGTTAAATAAATGGCATTTTCTTTCCATTTTTTGCATATTTCATTTCCAAAATAGGTGAATAGAATCAAGATCAAGAGAATAAAAAGAATTCCTATTGTGGCAGGGAAAGCAGCTGTTCCCCTAATAGAATATAGTTTGTGGTCAAGATCATCGTCATTGTAAACTGAATCAGCATAGCTTTCTACTCGAGATAAATTAATAAGTCTTTTGTAGGACGTTTTTCTCAGCCAACAATTGCAATCAAAAATGTAGCGATTTTGGTTTGGATCAATAACTTCTACTTTTTTCAAATACCAATCATTAAAAAATGAAAACGAGTACTGCTTACCGACCACAATTGATTTCAATTTTCCTACTTTCCTTCCTCCTAGATTATCCATAGGATATGCATCGACACCGTTTGCTTCTAATTGAAACCTTGTTGATGGTATGTGTATTATCGGTGAGTTTCCTTGGTCGCCAAGCAATTCAACATAGATTTTGGAGTCAGTTCCAGCCCATAACTTATTGCCTGTATAGAAATAAATGTACCATTGTTGATCAGTAGTAGACTCCTGACTAGAACTGGCTATTGTTGAGCCAAATAAGATAAAAATATAAACAAAGTGTTTCATTCATGAAATTTTAGACGAAAGGCTATCGTTGTTTTATTTACGCGATTACATAAAAATACTGATATTTCAAATTTTGGATTATAGAGAATATTGAGAAAATTTATTATAATTTATTCTATTTTATTAGGAATTTAAAAGAAAAAAAAAACAACAAAAAAATAATAACATAATCTGAATTTTTTTTTATGAGAGATAGAATTTAAGAAAAATAATTGAATCAAAAATTATGAGTCAAAGTCATGTTTTTGACTTTTTTAAAAATTTTATTCAATTTATTCGGATTATAACAAAATGAAAAAATGAATAAAATAAAATAAAGTTAAATCAGATAATATAAATTAAAAAAAAAAGTAAAAATATAATTAAAATAAAATATCTTAAAATAGAGAAAAATTAAAATTAGATATATTGAATTAGAGAATAACATGATACATATTTTTAAATGTTTGATTTTTCAGGGAAAAAAGAAGAAATAGTAATTATTTACAAATAAATAAATAATAAGGTAGTTATTATTTATTTATTTGTATATCAGTACCGAGCTAAGGCTCCTTCAGATTATTTCTCCGCTTGACTTTATCGAACTTAATTTTCTGTCCAAATTAGTCAAATAATTTCTCACTTCTATTCTGCCTGGAAAATACTTAATTGAAATTAATAATCAGAAAAATAAAATTGATTACAATTTTCACTTAAATTAAAAACTGTATTTTTTTTTCTAATTGATTGATTTGATTGATTGAGATGTTTGTATTTGAATGTTGAATATTTAAGCATATTTTTAACAGGAAAAAAATTAAAAACATTAATCGAAATGGAACAAGAATCAT
>VANL01001368.1:0-14218 GCA_006352455.1 Brachionus sp. 'Tiscar' | reverse complement strand
ATGCTTGTGAAAAAATATTAAATTGGTCATTATGTAAATTTATAAGCAGAATGACGGATTCATCAAGTCTTTGTTTTCCAGATTGTTCCATATTTTGAGATGTTTTATTCGCACATACAAAGTAACTATTTTCTTCATTTCTGATTAATTTCTGTTTAATAACTTTCAAAGAGTTTGAAACAATCAAATTTAATAAATGGCCTATACACGGTATTCTATCCATGACAGGATGTTTAAACATTTGAATCATTGAGTTAACATTGTCTGTTGTAATAAATTTAATTTTATCTTGAATTGAAAACTCATCAAATATTTTCAACCAGATTCTTAGCTGAATGATCACCTAACATTTGCCGAACAGCCAATAACATTGACTGAAGATTAAGTTTTTCGTCTAGAAAATGAGCGGTTAAGCTAATATAAGAAAAATTTTGCACAAATGTCCAACAATCGGTAGTAAGACTTATATGTTTTACATTGTAAAGTTTTGTTACAGAGAGCTTTTTTTGTTTGTCGTAAACTTGATAATTCCGAAAGGTCTTTCCGTGTTGGAAGTTTAAAATTAGGATTTAAATAATTACAAAATAGCTAAAAGAATTGATTATCAACGCAACGAAAAGGTAGACTTGCAGTGATATTAAACATAAGGAGAAGTTAAAATGGATCTTTGTCCCTTTGATTGTTTTCAATTTTTTGAGATAATTTCATACCATGTTTATTCTCCAAATGACGAATCATTGTGCCAGTTGAATTGTAATTATGGGCAAATTCCAAATTACAAATAACATTACTTGTTTTAAACATGGATTTGACTATGCGATTGGGCAAAATTTCACCTTTTTCATTTGACTTTCTAATGAAATCTTTTTTAAGCTTTTTCAATTGAAAATATTCCCAACATTTGGATGTCTTTTTCCTCCGACCAGTCTCGTCATCATCTTCATAATCGGATAAAACAGGTAAAACTGTCTGAGAATTATTATCTTCATTAAATGATAGATTATAAACTTGCTCAGTAACTAGATTTTCATTTTCGAAAATATCCAATTGCACACTTGAAAATGGTTCTAAACTTCAAAGTCGTTTTTCTTGTGAATCATTAACATTAGTAGATTCAATTCTTGTTAATTTTTGAAGTGACGTTTTCGAGAAAAATTTTGATTGAAAAATTATTAATTTTAATTTCAAATTTAAGTCTAAAAGTAATTTTTTTTTTATCTATTGTCGTGATTTAAAATTTTTATTTAAAAATTGAAATAAAAAATTTTTTAAAACAAATTAATTAATAGAAGTAAAACTCACATAATAAAAACCGAAATTTTTGAAAAAAAATAAATAAATATTTTAAGTTCTAGTCTAAATAAAAGGCACGCTACAGCCTACTTAATTTGGTTTTGAAGAAATTACAAATAAACTATTGATGGATCAATTAATTAAGAGAATTAAATTCGATTTAAATAAATCTTATTTATATATTTAATAAACAAAATAATGATTTAACAAAAAAGTTTTTAATTTAGACAAATTTATGTTCATTTAAAAATTAATTGACCCTGAGTAAAGATTTTTAGTCATTTGAATCAATTAAAATCAAATGAAGCTAAATATTTTTTAAATTAAATAAGCAAATAAAAATTAAAGTTTTTTATTTTGAAGTTTATTTAAAAAAAATATTAATTGGGTTAATAATACAATAAAATGTAAATAGTTTAAAAAAAATCTTAGCTTTTATAATATTTTCTATTAAAATAAGTAGAAAAAATTGCTTGTTTGATTGATATTTCGACTCGATTAAAATTAATTGATTGTATAAACGATACCTTAAGCTAAAATACAAATGATGTGAAAGCTTGCGTGGCTATAGAAAATGAATAGTATAGCCCATTATACGGTCAGAATAGCCTAACAGGTATCGGACTGCGCCTATCAAGTCCGAATAACAAATGTGCAAGCTTTTTTTTGATTAATTAAACTAATAATTCTTAACACTACTTAACATAGCAAGAGAGAAAAAAAGAAAAAACGGTAAAATGATCGAATTCTTCATATCCAAAAGTCCTCTCCATCGAAAATTCCATCATTAACATTCCAGACATCCATACCAATCATTCATCCATTCAATACCATAAATCATACCATTTCCATACTGCATTCATCACGATGCCAACCCTAATAAACTATTTACTCTATTTCATGCTATCCGATACAAAGTCTTAATAAATATGTCCATAGCATGATGTAGAGATCTAGTTTAATTAGAAAAGGCACCCAGCAGTTTAAATATTTAAGGATTCCGTCCCACGGGAACCCTTTTTAGGCGCATACGTATAAAGAACTCTTTTGTCAATCTTAATAACCCCACCATAGTGATCGCATCAAAACTATCACTATGAATAGGCAAAAGGTCATCGCCAGCATCATTAGCTATCTGTCTCCATGACAACATAGCCTCGCTGACTAAACTCGTGATGGTCTAATCGGAAAGACCGCTTCGACCCGGGCGAGTGATATCCAAATTAAACTCTTTTAAAAACTGACAAAAGCAGTAAAGACTGGGAGCCATTAGAAAAATGGCGATTTAAGATGACCAGTACGATATGAGTAAGAACTTGGTAATTTTGACGTTACCCGACCGTAACTATGGTGTCGCCTACTAATTGAGTATGAGATAAAGCCTTGAATCCTACTTGAAAATTAGCTTTACAAGCAGGAAATGAAAATGGAAGGTTTTTTAATTTTTATTCTTAATTGATAATTATTAATTTTGAAAGTAATGTTTTCATTTTATTTTTCAATTTTGCCAAGTCATTTATCAAATTTAAAATATGTCTAAATTTTGTTTAGACTTTGATCTTTTATCAATTAAATAAATTATTTAAATTTAATAATTAAACATTTATTAAATGTAAGTCGAAATAGCCCAATGGTTAAAGTGATGTGCATAATATCCAAAGGTAGAGGGTTCGATCCATCATTGTTACAAAAAAATTTTTTGATTTTCAAAATTCAACATTTAGATTTATTTTCATAATTAGATTTTAGTGCATTTAAAAATATAGATAAATATTTTTTTATAAAAGTCAGTATAGTGCAGTGGTAAGCAAAGTATATATCAAACCCAAAAGTATAGGGTTCGATCCTTTCTACGATGAGAAATTTATAGCAAAGTAAAATTTGTGATCAGATTTCAAGCGCTCAATCTTGCTCAAATGTTTTTTGCAATAATGAAAAAATAAATATTTTATTTTTATTGCAATTCAACTTATTTTTTTTCAATTTTAAATTTATTTGAATCTTTCATTAAATTTTTTATTTTAGAGACCCCAAATTATTTTAGTAGTTTAATATTATTTTTATTTGTTTAAAATGATGGGACAATAAATCATATAAAAAATTTGAATCGATCATTTTTGACCTAAACTTATCTTTATTGGTTACAATTGAACAATAATACTACTGCAATTACTTTACTTAAAAGTCACTTTCTAAATTTTAATTTATATATTTCTTTTTAGTTAATAATTTTAACTTTAAAAAAAATTAAATTAATTTATTTTTTTTATAATAAAAAAATACTTTTTTTAAATTAATACATATTGAAGAAAAAAGGAAATTTTTCTTGTTTGAAATATTTTTTTGATTGGTTCTAAGAAAAGACGTTTTTTTGTGAAACTTTTATTTTTATTAGTTAAACAAAATTGCAATATTATACAAAAAAAAACGGAATAAAGTTAACATAAAAATTTATGAGTTATATGAGAAATAATTATAATTTTCAAAAGGGTATAGCGACGCATCAAATTTTCTTTTTGATTATAAGATAATTAAGGAAAGGTTTATCAATAAAAGCGATTTTTTTGAAATTGATGAAAAATCATTTCAAATTAAGTTAAAAACTCACAGAATTAAAAAAATCTTTTTAAAGGATATACAAGTAAAAACTTTATTTTATCGAACGAGGCTATTTTCCGTTTTTATGTTAAAAAAGGCAAACAAAATTAAAATTGTATTATGTTAATTTTTTTTCATTATTTTTTTGTAAAATATTGTAATTTTCATTTTGTAAAATATTGTAATTTTGATTAACCAATAAAAATAAAAGTTTCACAAAAAAACGTCTTTTCTTTTAACCAATCAAAAGAAAAATTAAACCCAAAAAATCTTCCTATTTTTCATTAAATTCCTCCATTATGAAATTTATTAAATTACCTTTAATTTTTTGTACCGGTTTATTGGCAGCCCGTATATTTTGGTCCGAAAATTAGCCATCCAAAATAAACGGGCCAGAGTCCGCCCGCCAAAATTAGAACGGTTTCATGGACCGCCCGTTTATTTTTAAACGGTTATTAAACGGGCCAGAGTCCGCCCGCCAAAATTGGGACGGTTAATATGGTCACCGTCACGGTTTTTAAAATTTTTGGCCCGTTTACTGTCCGCTTGCACGGACACCAACACTCCTTTATTTCGCTTGAAGTTCAATTATTAGAATTAGAATTTGAGCACTTACTAACAAAGCGGGAATATATCACCAGTCACGCTTTTTTTGAAGAAAATAATAACTGAATCATTTGAAATCACAATATTTTAATTTTATTTACAATCTTCTTTGCGTTTGAAATTCCTTTAAGTATTTGATAAAGAATTCGAATTCACATTCGAAAAACGAAATTACGTGATACAAATATTATCTAGCGCTTTAAAAATTTTTAATGATTCCGATTTGTTTTTCAACAATTCAAGTTTCTTAGAGTTCAAAGTTGAAATTTTCTCAGTGCTTAGAAATTTAATTAGAAAATAAATTTACAGAAATGGCTTATAAAATTTACTTTTGTTACCAGACAGCTTTCGCTTGTTGGTTTTGTAGTCATCTGCAGAAATTTTTTTGAATTTTTCTTTTGTTTTTCCAAGTACGTATTTTAGGAATGAATCTTAATTTATTTTTTAACAGTTTTACAATATCTCTAAATCCTGTTTAAAAAAAATAAAATTTAGTTTTTTTTAAATTTTAACAAAATAAAATTACCTAACAATAACAGTCGATTAAGTAACTATCTTCACAACAAATAATAAATGGCTTAACTAATGAGCCTTTCTTTGTGAACTCAAAAAGCTATACTGAAATTGGTTATTAGCGCTTTTCATAATCTAGTTTATGTAGAATCAATTAAAATCAGCAGATCGTCAGATTTTAAATCAAAAAGATTTTTTACCATATCATTATTATGATTAAGAAAAAAATTTCTATCTTTATTACATCCTAATAAATATGGAACAAATTCTTTGTATATTGCTTCTCGTATCTGCGACAAATATTGATTAATTTAAGTTTGGTTTGTATTTTTCCCGAATAAATATATTAAAATTAATTAAAATGAATAATTTAACATTTTCTCAAATTTTAAAATTAATTTTATGACATTTAAAAAATTGAATTATTTCTTACCAATATTTCTAAAAAATTCAGAACAGGAAATAAAGATTGAGTATCAAAAAGAATTCAAGTAAAATTTTTTGAGAAGGAATTCGAGCTAAATACACTCAACAAACACTGATCTCGAAAATAAACTGTAATAAAGAGTAATATTATTTCTTTGATTAATTAATATTCCCTGTACTGAGCTATATCGGTAAACAACAACAAAGTCATATTGATTGTATCGAAAAATTGATTGTATAGTGAATTTTTCTCTCATTTTTTTTTTATTTTTTAAGCTCAACACGGACTCAGTCGTCTGAATTCACTGTAAATTTTATTTTATAAAGTTATTTCTTTAATTGTTTAATACCATAGATACCCTGTAAACTTTTTTTCCTGATTTATTTAATGTCGCTTTTTGAGAGTGTTTGTGATGCATATGCAACCACATATTCATCTGCATCTTTGTCTTTTGTTAAAATTGCTCCTAGTTTAAATCCTGAGGCATCAACTTAAAGTTTGTACTTAGAATTTGAATCTGTCAATTTTAATATTGTATAAGACTTTTTTTTTTAAGGTAAACTCTTCAAAACACTCACTTCTCCATTCAAAAACTGAATGCTTTACACAAAAGACAAAAATTTTTTTAGCAATTATTAAATAGTTTTTTAATTCACGCCGAAAAAAGTTAGTAATCGAAAATTTTGAAGTTCTTTTAAACCTTTTGATTAATGAAAACAAAAGTGTTTGTTAGTATAAGATTCTGGTATTTTTTGCACGTCTTCAATACTAATGAGAATTGATTAAAACTTTTTTCCATTTTGATCATCTTGAATCTATTTTGCTAAAATTATTTGATTTAGATCGACTTATTTGAGTATCGTCGTTATGTTAAAATATCGAGCTTTTTTACATGGTGGTAAAATCTAGATTGTAATTATCTTTACAGATCAAATATTCTTTTTCATTGCCGGTATCGAACTTGTTTTGTTTAAAAAGTCATTTTTGCATTGAACGAATTTTTTCTTTGCATTAGATTTAAATTCTATAATCAGAATCCTCTTAAAGTATGCGAAAAAACAAGATGGTATCATTTTTGTTATTGTTTCAAATATGCCCTGGGATTCTAGAAATTCGTCCAAAATTAAAGATAAAAAAAGAATTTAAAAATAATTTATTCTGAATAAATTTTCTTTGGGTTTTTCTTTATTGGAGATAGGTCATCACTCTTTATAGTTTCATGTGGGTCCAACAATTCGGCCGTATCATCTTTTTTCGAAAATTTTTTCACCTTTTTTTTTGATGTCTTAAAATTTTGGAGAGTCTACTGATTTCTTCTTTTTTATTTCCATTACGATACAAGTATTTGATAAAAGTAAATGTTTTATAAATAAGTAAATGATAAAGATGTCTTATGTGATCTATATCAATAGTTTTAGAATAATTCCATCTAATTCATATTTTATTCAATTTCTAGTAGGCTCAATTGTGAAACTCCTAAGACAGGAGTTATTTAATTAATCCAAACACCATGTGTCTCCATTAATATGATCAATGTTTAGATCACCTACTATTACAAGTCTATTAAATTTGAATACGGTTCCTCAAACCGGTTCGTTCGTTGAACAGCTTCTTAAAGTTTAATTTTTTAAAGTAAATTTCAATTAAAAATTGAAAAATATTTTTAAATTTTTTTCTAGAATTTAAAAAATAAGATGACAGACAAATTTTTAAAGTTAAATAAATAAATTTTTTTTCAATAAATTTACGCTTGTTGTCTGGTATTTTAAAATAACGATAAATATTTATTAATATGTTTAAAATAGTTAAAAATATCTTTAATGTTTTAAAAATTCACGAGACAGTTTTTTCATTTATTAAAAATTTTAAACTAAATATTAAAAGTTTTATTCAAGATTTTAGACAGAGAAAGAGAAGAGAAGTTCCTGTCCTGGTGCAAGATTCGTTCTTTTTTTATTTATTATTAGGTTTGCAATAGAAAAACATTTTTCTGAAGTAAAACTTGAAGGCATTATTCTTAGTCAATTGCAATTCTCGATAAAATAAAAAAATCTTTACGCTTATTGTCCCACCATTTGAGAATGTCAATTTCTTAACTGAAAATAATTGCAGATTGATTCCCAGTCATTTGAAAAAAAGAAAAAAAATCAAAAATTTTACGAAAACAGCCATCGAAAAAAAACGTTGAAGATTGACAATTTTTTCGTAGTTTTTTCGATACATATTTTTGAATAGATTTCGCAATAAATTTTTGAAAAAATACCAATAATATTTTGCGGTTAATGTTCGGATTTTTTTTCGTTTTTTTTTCGAAAATTTGTTATTATTTTAAATATTTATTATTTTAGCTAATAAAAAATAAATTTATAAATCATTCATTTATTAACAAAAGAATAAAATTATCGAAATTTAAAGTTACAAGTAAAAACTAATGGTATTTATACAATTATTTTACAAAATTTTTTAATTAAAAACAATATTTAATTACAATAATATTTTATATCGTATAATAATTCAAAAATAAATTCAAGTTTCAATTTTTTAGTTTTTCTCATAAATGATCAAAAGTTGTAGGCAAAAGTGATCAGCAATCAGCGTTGGAGATGTTCGTCAAAAAGGGTAGGAATTTAATTTTTTTTTTAAATATTATTTTGATTTTTTCTGAATTTAATTGACTACAAAGTGACTCTGATTTCGTAAAATGTTATGCTTGTGGAATTGAAATTAAAACTTCGTCAGAATCAAGCGATGATCAGTAAACTATCCATGAGAACCAAGGTGATAATTAGCAGCTGGTGTAGAAAACAGATGAAAATAATGGGATCAAAGAAAATGTAGAATCCGAGTGAAAAGAAGATTTTTTTTTTACTTAAAAACAAAAAATGAGAAAAATACACAAAAGATTTTAAAATATGTAAATAAAATTAGATTTTATGGAAATAACAAAAATTATTAGTTGTATTTTTTTATTTTAATTTTTTTAACTGTTCTTTGTTTATTTTTTTAATTTTTGACAAATAAATTTTTATTTCTTTTTTTATTATTTATATTTAGATTCTATTTACAGATTTAAGACCAAAGTAAATTTTAACTTTTTTTAAATCATTATGTAATTTATTTAATTTAAAGATTATGAAATTTTAAGCATTTATGGATCAATTAATCCAGTCAAATAGGGTATAATTTTTTTTTTTTAGTGAGGAAGCGGGAAAGTTTTCTCTAAATTGAAATCTAAATTGAAATTCAAATTATTGTCCCGTGGAACGGATAATTAAATTGAAACAAATTATTAAATTTTATTTTACCTTTGAAAAACTCACATTTTTAATTATCGTCATATTTAACACACAAAGGCCCATTTTTTTTTATTACGTTAAGGACCAAAGGGGTCCAAAAAACCCCTAAAATAATATTTGCTATTTAGATAAAATAAACTTGATTATTTATTTAAATTATTTTTAAAAATGTTACAGATTGCAAAAATAAACGTCTTTTATCATTTTTGTTATGGTTTCAAAAAAAATTATGTCTAGATTTAAGTAAAAACCTAAAATTTTTTTTAAAAAAAATTTAATAAAAATTCAAGAAGAAAATTTTTTATCTAAAAAAATTAAAAATTGATCTAAATTCTCAACCCTTGATCATAGCAATTCTTACAAATCGATTTGAAAACCTTCTTCCCTAGACAAGGATCACATGTAAATTTTTTGCATCTGTCACAATTAAAGTTCGATTTGTTTCCATTACATAACCTAATTTGACACTTTTTTTTTGCAGATGAATCAATCTCAGTGCTTGCTAAGCGCTTTCTTGAAGCAACTGGAGTAATTGAGTTGTACGTTGTACACTTTTATTTACCATTTCCAGTAATTCATCTGCCAATGATCTCAAATACATTCGACGCGAAATCTTTCTTCTGTTACAAGTTTTATACAAGATCCAGCCGTTTATTCCGACTAAATTTAAAATATTGTAAAAAACTGCAACTGTCCAACGTCTTGTTTTAGTCTTAACAGAATATAAACGAGTCATATCGTCAACACAATCGACGCCGACTTTTGTCTTATTGTAAGTATCAATCACATTTGGCAATTTTCTTTCATGCTCAGAAATCGTAAAAAGCTTCTCATGAAAAGAGCTAATTACTGCAACGTTTTTATCTTTTGGTTCTTGATATATAGATAATGTACAACCTTTTCCATCCTCATAAAACTGAGAACTGCATAAGCTTGATTGGGGAGTATATCAAAATATAGACTACTTTTTTTAAATAGACATAGACTAAAACAATTAAGACAAATTTATATAGACTCATAAAATATGCAGAATAAAAAGACAAAGAACATAGAATAAAAAAATGTAGAACACATTCTATATAGATTATGCTGCTACTTATAATATGGAATGTTATTGATAAAGTTTTGATTGATACCCCTAGAACAAATAATAACTTAGAAACATGACATAAGTCATTTGCTCTCTCAATAAGAAGTCACCCAACAGTAAATAAGATAATTTTACATTTTAAAAAAGAGCAACACTCAGCTGAAGTTTATTTAAATCAAGTTAGGAATGGTGTAAAATACTCTCGAAAACCTAAAGAAATTTTTAAAGATAATCTCTTGAAAGCCGATAGCTAATATTAAAGAAATTTTGATAAAAAATTGAGTCAGAGCGAATGGAACTAATATTATTTTATTATTTTTAAATATAAAATCAAGATTATATAAAATTTTTTTTAAATATAAAATTGTATTCATATTTTTATTTTTTTTTATTAATTAAAAACTTGAATCGAAATAAAACTTTAAAAAATTTCTTCATGTTTCTATATAGAAAAAGTATTTCTATCAAATTATAACTGGAAAAAAAGTTATCAGCTGTTACGCAGTACCCTTTATTGTTGTATTTTTCTATAAGTTTTTCTACTACAAATTCACTCTGAAGTTTGTCATTTGGTCTATCACTATCCTTGTCTAAGTAAGGAAACCCATTTAGAATATATTTTGTCTCAACATCTGACAAAATCCACGATTTTATCCCAAATTAGTCTGGCTTGTTTGGCATATATTGAATAAAAGAACACCGATTTTTGCTAGGTAAAAATTGTTCTTCAACGGTAAGATGTAAACCCGGTTTATAGTAATAAGCTTACTTGCAACTTCCAAACAAAGTGAAAAAGAAGCAAGTTTAGATAATGAAATCAGCCAAAATTAAAGGAGTCGTCAAATTAGCACACTGAGAAACGATTCAAATGAAAGTCTTTTAAAATCACCAAAAAAACGGAGAAAATTTTTCTTTTTTATGAAAGCAAAAGAATCCATAAACACAAACAAATGAACAAATATTATTTAACAAGAAATCGGTGACTATTTAAAAATCAATTATGATCCATATACTAGTTTAAAACAATTTTGGCAAAAATATAAAACTAAATTTCCTCGTTTGTTTGAACTTGTTTTAAAATTCTGCTTGATTTATTTATTGTTTCTTCAAGTCATTTTGAACGTTTATTCTCAAAATCAGGCTATATAAACAGACCCAAAGAACAAGATTAACTGCCAAAAATTTGGGATCCAGAACACTTTTATACATCAATTTGAGCTTAAAAAATTCAGTTAAAATTTTTTTAAATATAAAAAACAAAATAAAATAACTAACAAATCATTTTAATACATATGATCATCTAAATTTTATTAATTTTTAGAACAAACCTGTGATTTTGTGATCTTAAAAGACGCACGGAAAAAAATTTAATTGTAATTTAAAAAAAAATATGAAAATAAACTTTCATTTTTTGATAATTTTTTAATTGGCAATTTTAAGGAAAAAGATTCTACAGTCATTGTGTAAGGACAGTTTTGGTCGGCATGCACCGATAATATTAGTCTAAATAATATTATACATAGAATCAATGTCAATAAAGTTGTTTAAATTATAAAATTTAAATAATTTAAAAATTCTTTTTAAATAAATTTTTTAAATTAGCAATGGCTTAATTATGTTTTTTCATTACTGCAGTAAATCGCTGCAGTAATGCAAAAATAGTAAGCAAACTAAACTGAAGAGACAATTGTTGTAGCAATAATAAAAAATCGTTAATTTTTAAATATTTATTAATTAAATTATTTATTGCAGCAGCACATTTTCAAAGTAAATATTCAATGTTAAACTTAATTTTTAATGTCTGCAATTTTACTAAAAAGGATTGTAATGTCTATAAAATGCATTTTAAATTTTTGATTAAGCTTAATTAAATTAAGCTAGCTAAGTTTTGCTATAAATATTTAAATTTAAGCTTTTTAATAATTTTTTTTATTCAAATAATAAAATTAAAAATAAAAATCTTATATTTAATATAATGAAAAACAGCTGAAATTTTATTAACAAAAAAATCAATAACAAAAGTAAAATTTTTACTGCAATTTAAAAAAAAAATTGTTTATGAAATGTGTCAGATTTTTAGAAATATTTTAATTTCAAAATATTATTTTCAATAATTTAAAAATTAAATCATCTCATAAGTATTGACACATATTATAATGAAGAATATTCATTTATCAAATGATGGTTCTGGACAAACCCATATGTTTACCAGCTTTCCTGAAAGTCATCAAGATGAAGTTGCTTTTTTTTTCAATTAAATAAAATTAACTTAATTATTTCTGTTTTAGTTAGTGCACGAAAATCTTGACTCAGAACAAGAAACTACGTTTTTGGAAGACAACACTTTACAGTCTAAGGTTTATTCAGTCTGGCAAATAGAATATTACCAAAAATATTTTAATATAAACACATCTGAATTTACATCACGCATAATTGGATCTATGGTTCCTACATTCGGACAAAATTCCCTACTAAATAAAATAAGACCCAATCCAGATTTATACGGACCTTTTTGGATAACTACAACTCTAATATGCACAATTGCTATAGGAGGAAATATAGTCAGTTTTATTCAAAATTTTGGCAAAAACTACACATGGCAAACTGATTTTCATAAAGTCACATCATCTGCTTTTACCATAGTCTCTTATTCAATAATAATTCCGGCTATTTTGTATATAATAATGAGATCAAGACAAGCTAGAACTGAAATGGAATTTATAGAAATTTTGTGTATTTATGGCTATTCATTAGCTATTTATGTACCTGTGTCACTTCTATGGCTAATAAATATATCACTAATGCAATGGATTTTAGTCATAATGGCAATCATTTTATCAGGAAGCGTTTTGTTCATTACATTTTGGCCAGCTATTTCCCAAGATCAAAGTAGAAATGTAATTCTATTTAAAAATTTTAAAAATCTACCCGAAATTTTATTATAATTCTATTAAATTTTCAAGATTGCACTAGGTTTGATGTCTGCAATTCTAGTTTTAAATGCTCTTTTAGGAATCGGATTTATGGTATAATAGATAAAAAGTTTATTTATTTAAAATTAATTTTTTTTTAAAGCTGTTTTTTTTTCATTATCCATCACCTGATAATAAAGTTACTGCAACAACTACAATGTCTCCTTTGATTACTAACAATACCAAAGCATAATGAAATGAAAACAACTAGTTTTATTTTAAAATTTTATTTTATTTTATTAATAAATGAGAATTGTTTTAAATTTATTTAACTAAAAAGGGAAGAAGTATGAGACTGTAAACTAAATACTCCCTCCTGTAAAATTTATTAATTTTTTGTTTGCATTAAATTTTAATTAAATCAAAATAATTTGCTAAAAATTCAATCATCAAAGCAACAGTGTATTTTCAATGTTTTGGAAAAATTTCACATTTCCCAGTCTATGCGAAACTTCATGTTAACTATGGCCGATTTTTTTCTACATAATATTCCTTTTTAAAACCTCTGAGTAAAAAAAAATTTAAAAATAATTTCGATTTATTTTAGAAAAACCAAAGAAAATAAAGCACAGTTTCTGAAAAAAATACAGGCATTGAAAAATCAAAATATAAAATGTAATGAAAGATTAATAATCTTTTAGAGGCCTTTTTTAAATTTTTCTCGATACCTTTTATATCATATTTTTGAATTCAGTATCGATGTACAGTACAAAGCTGAAATAAGTTAAAAGCATGTCTCAAAATGTTTAAACAGGTTTTTTAAAAATGTTCAAACATCTTTTTAGAAAATTTATGAACATTGAACATTTTCTGAAAATTAAACATATTTTAATTTTTAGAGATATTTTGAACATTTAAACATATACACTGTATAAATATAAATAATAAATTTTCAAGTCTGTGTGATCATTGATTTAAAAGGCTCTGGATTGAGTTTTGGAAAATTTCAAAGCAGCTGACAACGAAAGTTTAACAATCAGCTTTGTATCAATTTATAAAATATGCAAGAAATATGAATAATCGAAAATCCTATCGGACCTTCCAAGAAAGGGTGGTTACCCTTTTTTTAAAAAGAAACACTATAAATATCTAAATTAATTGATTATAAATAACATATATATTTAATTTTGATTTTTTTCTATTAATTAATTAATTAATTAATCAATATTTTTATGTTTCTGTATGATAAGAATAATTTTAAAAATAAAAAATAAAAAGGAAAAAAATAAAAATAATAAGATAAAGTAATTAAACAATTAGGAAAAAATTTATTGTAATACAAATGGAGAGTGCTTTTCCATAGCAAATTTTAAATGTTCATAAATACATAATTTTTTTTTTTTTTCTTAATTTTCTAAATTATTATTCAAGTTTTTAGTTAGTAAAGTTTCTATTTTCTAGTTTCTGTTTTCTTTTTTTTTTT
>VANL01001367.1:0-14228 GCA_006352455.1 Brachionus sp. 'Tiscar' | reverse complement strand
CTTTTGATGACCGAAATAACGAACAAAAAGACAATCCAATAGAAAGAAAAAGTTTGATTCTAACTTTTTGTGACATAATGTATATTAATTTCATCTCAAAAAGAAATTATTTTATTTTATTTTCAAGATGATAATGTTTGCTTTTAACATGAGTGAATGTGTGCAATTTTCAAATGAAAATTTAAGTAACTTTTAAATAAGAAAAATTCTAAAGCAATTATTCATCAGTATCGATCGAAAGAAAAAAACAGAAAAATTTTTTTATGCTTTTTAAAGCTTTTTTTATGCCTGTAGCCAATTATTTGAAGGAATTAATTAACTCAATCAAAAATTTTTTTTTCAAATTGAATGATAATTTTTTTCTTCGAAAACAAAAAAAAAAAACAATTTAGAAATTTTTATTTTTTATTTATTATTTAATACAGCTATAATATTTTAGGTCTAAAGTTGTTAAAATTTTTATTTTATTCACTGGTTTTGAATAAGTTATAAACTCTTTTAAATATTGGCACGCTTCGGAATCCTTTCTGTAAGTATTCTTTAAAATTATAAGTTAACAACATGTACAAAACTGGATTGGCAACTGTATTTGAATAAGACAATGTACTGACTACTGTATTTATTGAACGAATGTTTTGTACACCGGAAGTAGAAAACAACATTACAATTTGAAAAATCCAAAATGGTGACCATTGAATTATAAACAAAAAATTAATAGCCAAGACCAAACGAATAGCTTTGCGTCTAACCGAATTCAAGTAGCGGTTCTTGATGATGCTTCGCTTTGATGACTTTTTTCGTTTAAAAATTTTTTTAAAATTTGTCAAAGCTTGATTGATTTTGAATTTTTCGGCTTTTTCTGCCTCTTGCTCGAATTCACCATTGGCCATTTGTATGTATGCTTGATAGTTTGATTCATTTGTATTTATTTTTACCGATGTGGACTCGTTTTGAATATCTTCTGGCTTTTCATGAACAATACTTGCATATTTACAGCCTATGACCACAACCGAAGTTTGTACAGAACTTTTTCTCTGCTTTAAATTAACATTGCTCTTCAGTCTACGGCTAGAAAATGCCGATTTGTTGAATCTTTTTTTCCAATTGTTCAAAAATTTGAGCAATTTAACAGAACTAATGGTGATTACAGAGTAAGGAAATATAAAAATTAAAAATAGCTTAAGAATGAAAAATATTCTTAGAGTGGAATCATCCCAATCACTTTGGCAAATGTAAATATTTTTTTCATGCTTTCTAAGTTCAATGCTTGAAATTAATGGTATTGAAAAGCACAAAGCAAAAAACCAGACTAGAATAGAGTATAAAATGGTAAAGCAAGGCTTTAGACGATCCGTGGATAGATCTAAGCAATTTTTGTCCGTTACATCATAGAAACGCTCCACGCTCAGCGCAGCGACTGTCAAAATTCCAACTATAATCCCGGAGAACTCAGTAAATATAAATATTCTGCAGCCGATCTGGCCAAAACGCCAGTCAAAGTTTACAGTTTGACTAATAAAAAATGGAATGCCCAACGAATAGGTAATGTCTGCCAGGCCGAGATTTATAATTAATAAATTAATAGGTGTAAATGCACGAGCTAGTACTATGAAAACAATTGAAATTGTGTTGAACAAAAGTCCCAGAATAAATATCAACGAGAGTATAAAATTTGATGTAAATATGGATGCATTTATGTCGAATGTGAGCCAAGTATCTAGCTGTGATGTGTAATTGAAATTTAGATGGCTTTTGTTCGGGAAATTCATATTTTGAATCTAAAAATAATAATAAGAAAAAATAAGCTTGTGAAAAAAAGAAATTTTTTTTTGTTGCAAAAAAATTTATTTGAGTAAATATTCCATTTGAGCTTTTAAAAATTAATTAAAAGATTTTCGTGCTTTCTAAGTGAAAAAGAAAATTAAGTAGAATTTTCTAACATATTGATTAGCTGTTTGTTAAAGCGAATCTTTTAAAAATCGCATTCGATAAAAAATAATGAATAGAATTTAATCATAGAAATTTGTTCAATTGAATAAATTTTAAATTAGCTAGATTAAAAAAAAATAAAAATTAAGTTTTTGTGGCAGAATTTATTTCCTATAAATTTCTAAAAATTAGTCAAATAAGCTAATTTTTTAATCTTTTATTTTGATTAAATTAATTTAACTAGATATCTGAATATTTAAATTCAATAATTAAAAATGAAAGCTAATTAATCTTTTGTTATTTGGTGATATTGTGCTTCCGATATCTCGAAATTTAAGTAATAAACACACGAACAAAAAAACCTCATTAAGAGCTAAATATTTATTTTAAATATCTCTAGGGTGATGAAAAAAAATCAAATTATAAAATTAAATTAAAATTAAATTTAATGCTTGTAATAGTTAAGTTTTCCTAAATAAAATGAAATTTTAAATAAAAAGATAAAGACCTGTGAACACGACTTTTTTCGGTGATGGAATTTCGAATTTTAAGCCTATTAGCTTTTTAAGATTTATCTTTAATCTTGTTAAACAAATTGTTTTTTTAATAGAATTTGAACAATTATGTAGAATTTTTTTTTAATTACAAATTTACTATGAGACAAGTTAAAATTTTTAATATTTAATATTAAAAAAAAACATTTAATAATTATATTATCAGAGTGAACCGAAAAAGAAGTCAAATATTGTCAGTAATTTTTTCTAATTAATAAATAGAGAAAAAATTATATTTTTCCTCTTTTCAATCCAGTGATTAGCAATATGAATAAAAAAAAAACAAATTCTATACATTTTTTTGTAATCTTTAATTTTTTCTTTTTAATATATATATTTGTGATAAAAAAATAAAAACTTATTTTTATTGAAAATAAAAAAAAATAAAATAATTAATTAAATATGTCTATTGAAATTTATAATAGGTGTTTAAAATATTAAAACTGTACTGAAAAATTAATTTTGCCAGACTTCACCTCAAAAAAAATTTTCAATCTAATTTTTATTTTATTTTTATGTCAAAAAATGAATTAAATTCCCAAATTCACTTGATCATAAAAGTAAAAAAATATGTTTTTTTTTTACTTAATATAATTGCTTGTAGTTCTAAATTAAATCCTAAAAGATTTTTACGAAATTTTACTTTATAGATACTTAAAAAATAATTTTTTTTTTAAACATGACTCGACCAAAAAAACAAGGAACCTTCATTCTAAAAAATAAGAAAAATTTAAGGTAATAAATTTAAATTGATTTTAATTAATTTCCTGCTTATTTAGTAGTAACTCGCAGGGATGGCTCTCAAAGCGGTCGTCTCAATTGGTGTTGGTTGTATTTGATTTTAAAAGGAGTCTCAGTTGCGACTATGTCGTCTGGTAGTCCGTTCCATACATTGGCTATCCTATTGATGAAGAACTTGAATCTTTGCTTAAAAGACGCCACGATCTCACGCCGTGGTTGACTTCTCTTGGAGCCGACCAATTTGACTCTAAATAAATTTGTGAAAAATTTGGGCTTTTGTACCACGTTATATCGTCCCTGCACTTATTGACTTTGAATAATTGGACGAATGTATTTCCTAGCATTCCTAGAATTTGGTTAGCTTTTGATGCAGCATGAGTGGACTATGAGCTGAACTCTTTCTTTTTTAGTGTATATGACCTGATTTTTGTCATAAATTCGTTGCTACCGATTTTCATAACCTTAATCTTGATCTCGTTTGCTTCCATCATCCATGTCTAACTTCATTTGGCCACTGCGTCCAAATCAGTTTGAATACTATTCATTTAAAATTTTGCATACTTTAGTAGATACTAGAAATCAATTTAAAACCAAAAAACATTTTGATAATAATTGATTTTTTATTAAGTAAAAGCTTATTTTTGATAAAATTTCATTTTTTTTTTATTTTAAAAATATATTTTTTATTTAAAACAAAATAGGGTAAAATTTTTTTATTTGTAGTTCGATCTTAAAAAAGAAAAATACAACTCAATTTCAGAGATGTTTATAATTGCGCAATAATAACCAAACATGGTCTTATTTATGCATGTAATTATATTTAGTTGTAAATACTCCCTTTACCGGTTAATATTACGTCTAATTATACACCAGAAACCGTAAATATTACATGCAATTATTAATAAGAGTCATAAAGGTAATTGATTTAAAAACAAAATTCACTTAATTTAAAAGATTATTTTCGAGACTATTTAATATTAAAAAATTCTAAATTTGTAGATAAAAAGTTAATCATTTTTAAATTTGATCATACAATTATAATTTTATATTTTATTAAATAAATCCTTTTAAACTAGTGCAGGAACCTTTGAGTATATCAAAATTTGAAATTTTTGACACCAACTTGCGTCAAAATCATGAAAAAAGTTTTATTTCCTGCTTTGAATCAATTTTTTAATCAAAAAAATCAATCTAAAAAGTGATTAAGTTTTTTATAAATCAATTCCCATGAAGACAATTAATTTTGCTGAATCATTAAACTAGAAGATTTTTAATAACAAAATTAATACATTGTTCAATGATGCACTTCCATATTCACTTTGGATTAAAAAAAAATTAAAAAATGTCTCTTTTTTTACCTAAAATGTAATTAAAAATGGCTTTATAAACAAAATCAATTTATAATATTTTATTGGTTTTTTAAACAGTTAATAACACAAGTTTCAAAAAATTTCCCGTTATCTTTAACCATATGTTCACAGTGTTAAATGCAATAAAAAAAGCTTTTAAGTTTAGAAAATTTTTTATATGGTTAAATATTCAATTTTTTTTAACTAACTAGCTAACTAAATTTTTTTTTCAGAAAAATAGTTCGTTTGCCTGAAAATTGATGCATTTTAAATTAAATTAAGTACCCTTTTTTGAATAAGAGATATAAAAATAGTTTCCAATAAAAACAATTTTAAGCTTAACTCGATAATTTGATAACATAATTTAGAAAAATTTAAATTTTTAAAAAATTAAAAGTATTTGAACTGATAAAAAAACACGAAAAATTTTAAAAATCTAAATAATCATAGTGAAAAAAACTAAATGTTGTAGATAAATTTCGTTTTGAATTAGATTGAAAATTAATTTTAAATATAAAAATTAGCCTAACTAATATTATTTAAATAGGATTTATTTTTCTCTAATAATGTTACTCTAAAAAATTAATAAGATCATTCTATGACATCATGTAATGACACAAATTTGCAATTAAAAAAATATTTTAAAAGCCTTATTAAAATTCAAAATATTTTGTTTCCTTAAAAATTAATAATCCATCTGAATTTATCTAATATAATAGATATTATCTTTGCTTTAAATTTTGTAAAAAAATATTTTGTTGAAATGCAAAATATTTTAAAATTCGTTTAAATTTTCTTAACCAAAAATAAAAATGATATTTTTTTTAGTAGGAAACGTGATTACTAATTGATTTTATTTAAGATAATCTTTACTGATCTCGTGTTTGGTCTAAATTTTCATGAACAAGCTTATTTCATTTAAAACTTTTTTAAAAGCATCAAATAATAGGAAAACAATAATAAAGAGAAAGTATCTTTTTATTTTAAGCAATTATAATACTGTATTATTACACCTAAAGTTTTTCGTCCATCGTCGAACTATTAAAATCTGTTCTTTCCTACTATCTAACAAAAAATTTAAATGTTTTGAATTAATTCAGTGATTTAATTGTAATTATTCTGAATTAATTTTTATGTATGTTTTTCAATGAACGCCTTAAAGGCGATGTAAAAAATAAAAAAATTTAAATTATAAAAAACAAATTTTTAGCAGTAACTAAAAAATTTTGGAACTTTCAATCTAATTTTTCATTATTAAATAACCTTAAAGATTGAACAATAAAACGTTCACAATCAAACTACTTGTTTTTATTAAATTTACCAGATTTAAGTAATAAAAGTGAAAGTCTTGCCAGGCTTTTTACATAAATAAAATTTTTACTAATATTATTATTTTTAGATTAATTTGATGTTATTTAATTCATCAAATTAGTATCTAATTTCTGTATAAAATTCAAATTACCTCCATTTAAATTTATCATTCATTTTTCTATTAAACATAATACTTGACTAATTTAATAGAAAATATTATGTTTTAAAAATAATCTATTATTAACGATTATGTGGAAAAATTGTTAGTAATTAAAAGTTTAATATTTAGAAAATACTATTTTTCTAAATATAGCTAAAAATATGTAGGAAGAAAATTGCATTTAAAATTCTATTTAAACCAGTGAAATTAAAAGATTGAATCCTAATTAAATTCAGTTCTGGACTTATTCTGATTCTAAAGGTATTTGTTTCTTGCCAGTGAAAAAAAACATAAAATTTTATTAAATTGATCTTTTAAAAGGTTTAATTTTTTTAATATTTCATAAAAATTAATTAAAATTTTTGATTATTTTATTTATTAACATAAATCACTTTTTTAAAAAAATTATTAGATGAAATTTTGCTTATTCTACATTTTCAAAAATGAAAACTAATTAATTTGTGTAATTACTATCGTTAAATTTACTGCGATTTTTTTTAAAATTTTTATTCAAAAAATTTAAAATAATAAAAAAAATTGAATGGTTTAAATTTTTTCAAGGAAATGGCCTATTTATATTTAAAATATGTTCATTCATCTGGGAGATTGATTGATTAACACTTGATTTACAAATTTTTAATTTTGAAAAATGTATCCTAATTTAAAATTTTTTTAGTACAAGTTAGAAAAATCAATAGATCTTCTTTGGAATTATTTAAATCATGGGAAAATTTTTATTCATGCAAAAAGAGGACCTGCGAAAAATATCTTTGCAATACGAGACACATGTTTAAACTCGTTTTTTAAAGAACTGTATTAAATTACAACTGTATTTGTTTAAATTTTCCGATTTCAGTAAATTCATATTTATCACAATTAAAACAAATTTTTATAATTCTCGTTTTATAATTCTTGTTTGTTTATAATTATTTATGCTATTTATTTTTAGATAATTTCAATTGCTATCTATTAGCCTTTCATCTTAATTTTTCATATCTATTTCTAATTTGCTATCAATTTTCCTAAAGAAAACAAATAAAATTAAAAATTGTTTAATTTTAAAAAATAATTTTGATTCTTTTCATTTAATAGAGGATTCGCATTAATTTCCTAGCTTTTTTTAAACAAGCTACAAGTTCAAAAATTAAATAAAAATAGCGCTAAAACTCCTTTTTAGTTGCTTGTCACCATTTATTGAGAAAGTGTTAAATTTACAAATCATTCAAATTGGGTATTTTTTTTAATCTAAATGAGAAAATTCATAAATATTAATAAAAAAAATATTTGAGAAACTTTCAAATTTCGAAATTTTTTAGTGTTACACTTTATTTTTTAGAAATAATTTTTTTTATGATAAAATTTTGCTTATTGTTTGCACTTTGTAAAGGAATTTGATTGAAAAAAATTCTCACTATATTGAGAGGTTTAAAGTTTATTATTTTTTAATATTTGGAAATGCTTAAATAAAACTAAATGAATTTAATACACGGAAATTTTTCGGAATAATGAATAGAATATTAAAAATCGCGTCTATAACCAACCATTATTTTATTAATTTTTAATTATATTTTGCAAATAAAATTCTTAAGTGATAAATTAAAAAGCATCTAATGCTAAAAAATAATTAATAAAATACACAGTTATCATCATTAATTTTTTATTTTTATAAACACGGTTTTGATGAAGTATAATAAAATATCTGTCTAGTTAAAATCGGATTTTAAAAATTATAAATTAATTCATTATTTACTATGTCTATTATTAATTTTTAAAATAGGCTCTAATTAAAAAATAATTTCCATTTATTGAATTAGTTTGATTTCTCCATTTCTAATAGATTATTATATAAATTGTACGCTGTTCGAGCACAAAAACTTTGGGAAAAATGAACTAAAATTTTAGCAATCTAGTTTTCCTGAGATTTTACTTGATTGAATCAATTACTTAGAAAATGATAATTTTCTGATAAAAAATTTTTTTATATTCTCATGCAATCTATCCTACTCAATATTTTCACACAAAACAAATACAAGAAATAAAATTTCATGTATCATTAAGTGTCTAAGTATTTATAATACGAACAAATCTCAAGTATCAGTTTTATTTAGAATTGGATTAAATTAGTGTGTCTCAATTTTAAGAAAAAAAAAATTACACTGTAATTTTGAAAAATCTGGAATAAATGGGTATCCAACAAGGGTTAATTGAAATTTATGATAAAAATTAAATATGATTATTGTCTTAAATTATGATTAAAAGATTTAAATATTATAAAAATAACAAAAGTAGTATATCCATAATTTAGTTAACCGAAAACATGGTTTTCAAAAAGAAAAATTTAAAGATCTTAAGTGTATTGAACTTCTCTTTTATTCAGCTTGAATATTTTTTTTCAATGGCTCACTTTCTTAAACGACATCATTTTATAAATCAAGACCAAATTTAAAGTGGATTAACTATAAAAAAATGTGAGCGTATAAGTGGCTCTTTCAACTAAAGACTGGTTTTCCTAACAGCGTTGCCTTGTAAAATAATGGAGCGTTTGATTAGAGACCACATAATACCTGTATAGAAAACAATTTCTAATTTCTATTTGTATTATAATTTTTATTTTACACTTTAAAATTTTAAAACATTGCCAATAATTGGCGCTAAATGAAAATGAAAAATAAACATAACTGTACAGCAGCGAGTGTATCATACCTGACCTCTATTTCCTAATCTTTGGAAAATGCTAGAAAAAAAAATAAAAGATTTTTTGGATCAGCTATCGCGTATATTCAGGTTAATACATGTATACCTCATGCACAGACTGGTTTCTGTGCCAGAAATTACTATTAACACTCAAAAATATGCTTTCTTTAATGGAATAAAAACAAACAAGTAAGATAATACAAAGGGTTTTTGAGTGTTAATTTTTCAGTTTTTGAAGCAGTAAAATATATTTTTTAAAGTCTATTTAAAATAAATTAGTGTTGGATACCGTGAGTGACTAGACCGTCAAAAAATCATGATGGTCGGATTTAAAAACAAACTTTTAACGAATTTTAAAAATGAAAATTTTATAAATAAAAAAATTGAGTATAAGAAAAATAGTTTTTTTTTTTTAAAGAAAAAATAATTTTTCCCTCGCCGCCATCTAAACGACATCATCAACTTTTGGCGGTCTAGTGGCCGTTACTAACTGTACTCAACACTAAAATAAATTAAATGCTTGTTTAATATATATGAGTTTCAAATAAAACTCCAACATTTGAGTATCTGCGTGTGAAAAACATAAGATTTTTTTATTACCGTAAACTCTTGAGCGCTTTTCTTATTCTATATCGAACTAATACCATCGAAGCTATGCTATAAAATTTTTTTTATTTTTTTTTTGGAATAGATTCCTGACTTTATACTAAGAGTAAGCGCAAAAGTTTAATTTTACTCTTAGAATAGTTTCGGCTACCTTGAGACGCAAAATCTAAATAAATCTATAAATTTTTTTTTTCAGTTTTTTAGGCTACTAAACTGAATTTTTTTAATTAAATTTTTTTAAAATAAACAAAAAATTTAAAACATGGCTTCGATGGTATTTGTTCTTTAGTAATTCTTTAGATGGTATAAGTTCTATGGTAGTGGTTGATGGTAAACTTCTCATAATTTGCCGAAAATGAACCAATTTTGTTTGCTGGCTTTTATGGTCTTTGGATGTAATCTCACAAAATTAATTTATAAATTTTTAATAAATTCTATAAAATTTGATTTATCCATTATTTAGCTAACGGAAAACATGGTTTTTAAAAATCTATTTAAAATAACTCATTCTATTTTTGAATTCTATAAAATTTAACCCTATTTTTGATATTTTTTAAAATTTTTTTATCAAAATTTAATAAGCTTAGAATTCGAATTTTAGTATGCTTTTAATTCGAAAATCTCAAAAAACTAAAATTTAATTAACACTGACTAGATTGATTGAAACAATTTTTTTAAGTATTTTTTGACTAGCGTGCACTAAATTTTAATTAAATTGAAGTCGGCTAAAACTAACTTGCATCGAAATTATTTTCGGATGATAGAAAAATTGACATTTATAACGTGATTTTGTTTAAAAAATGTACTCAACATTTTTCATGAAAACAATTGTCATTCAAGAGTCTTAATAAAATAAAATGATTCATTACGTTGTCGGCAAATACTAAAAGGGTAGATTTTAATAGCTATTTTCGTAAGACTTATTTCTTAACATGCAAAATGAGTTTTGAAAAAGACATAATAAGAGTCTGTTAATAATGAGCTAAATTATACAAATAAAGAGAGTCTAATTTCTTTTAAATTTACATGCCATCACACAAATGTATTAAATAAACTTTAGCAATTTACTTAATTGTTTCAAATGGGTTTACAGAGCAAGCAATACAAGATATTTTTATCAAATCTATCTTTATCAAATTAGTTTGGAGAATTGAAACCTCAAAAACAATTAGTTTTTACTTTATCAAAAATAAACAATCGCAATATTTTTATTTATTTAATTTCCTTAAAATATCATTATGAATATGGTAAAGAAGTTTGGAGCTACTTAGAACCATATTTAACAAGTTTCTTGATCAGAGCTCTATGCAAATCTTTCTCAGATGGTTTAGCAAAATCCACAAGTTCAATTTCTGATTTAAACGCGCGATTTTCTTTTACTTATAAGAAAAAATAATAATTTTAATTTCATTTTCTATAAATTTTTAAACATTTGAATTAAAAATATTTGAGTTTTACAACTATTTTTTTTGTCCCAGGAAATACTCAACAATTAAAAACAAAAAATTAAGAAAAAAACCCAAATATTGAAATAAATTTTGACTTTTAGAAATTTAATTTTAAACTTTAAACTAATATATATCAATCAAATTGAAAGTTTTTTTTATTTTTAAAAAGTATAGTTTTCACTAAACCCTGACCAAAAAAGCTCTAGTGAGGTAATTTAAATAAAAAATATTAAATCCTAAAAAACAATGATAATAACAGGATCAAAACTTCAGTAGATCAGTAAATATATTTCATATTAAAATTAGTTTTTTTTAATTCTTTCAATTATCATACAAGAAATTAATCTAAATGCAATCACTTGCAAAAAAAGAAGCGTTGTAATTAAAATAAATGAATAATAATAAATATACAAAAATTTAAAAAACTTACAATTATAATTAGCAAAAATTGATTTTTGAAAATTAATTTGCTGGCTGAATATAATCAAATTTTTAAATAGCTTTAATAGAGTAAAAAAAATTCAAAAAAACTATTTGTTTATCTTTTAAACATAAAAACCTAGCTCATTCAACGTGAATGTATGAAAATTTTTTCAAAAATACTTTTTAATTAATATCAAAATTTTGAATATGAATATAAAAGTGAGACTACAATCTGAAATGTAAATCAGATGAAGAAGAATAATCAATGGGTTATTCGACTATAGTAGTATCATTAGCCGTCAAACTTGTCTTGCAAACGACAGCGTCCGGTAGCTCTTTTCATAAGGCCATAAGGATGCTACTCTGTTAGTTGAGAAATTTTCTCTTGGCTTTGACATGCAGAATTGCTTCCTGAGTCTTGGTTTTTTACAAAGATTCATTGATGTGTGATTGATTTTGGAGCTTGGCTTGAATCTGTGAAGGCTACAATTCTCTGTTTACTGACAATTTTGAAAAGTTGGATTGCATCATCTCTTTTTCTTCTACTTTCAAGCGTATACCAATTTTTCTAATCTTGAGAGATAATTGAGATTTCTGAGACCAGGCACTAGTTTGATAGCTCTACACTGGAATTTTTCTAGCCTTTTAATGTCTTTCTTTTGCAAAGCATTCTAGGCTGCTGTACAGTATTCAAGACGCAGTCTTAAAATCGCAGTGTAAAGTCTTCTTAAGTTATTAGTTGTCCAGAATTTGAAGGCATTTGATATTTTTTATTTATGAGTGAATTTTTAAAATAAAATTTAAATAAAAATTTAAAGAATAAAAATAAAAATTTAATTCAGTTTTATTGATACACATTGTTAAATTTATTTAAAAGAAAATTCAAGTCAATTTTGATTATTATCATCGACATCATTATAATATATAGAGAGAGCTCAAATTCATTAATATCGACTGATCCCAGTCTTTAAGAATATGTTAGCTAGACTGAGCGAAATTGAAAAATAAATAAAGAAAAGAACTGGTAAACTGGTAAATAATTATGTACTTAAATTATTTAATAATTTTTTCTTTCGTTTTTTTTATTAGATTTATTTTTTGACCTATAAAGTCTGAAACGATTTTAATAATATTAACAAAAATAATTATCAATTAAAAATGAGCCTATTAATCTAAAATTAAATTAAAAAAAAATTTATAACGTCTTTTCGATGGAGCACACTAGTGTTGGAGACTGTTAAGGCAATTTTTTTAACCGCAACCAATATCATCAAAACAGACGATCATAACAATGAATGGCACATTAATTAAGAAATGAGCAAAATTTTTCAAAAATTTTTTATTAATTTTATTTTAACCAAATATTCATTTTTCATGTGTAAATATTTTTTACTAAAAAACATTCATTTTCTAGATATTAATTTAATAAAAAAAATATATAAATAAATTTATCTACGATTACTATCTTTATTAATTTTTCAACTGAGCAGAACGATAGGTAATCAATTTAAAAGTTGTGCCACATGTGCATCCGTAATTGATCCATTCGTAGCTTGGGCTCCAATAGTAATATCCATCTTCTTGACACTTGTCGCGTATCAGAACTGGAACTTCCTGCCAAATTGGCATACACTTGTAAAAGTTTTTCTGCAAATTAATGTTGTCTGATATACCGCATGTCTCACAAGTACAAACTACTCTTTTTCTATAAAATGGATATCTATCTCGTCTGAAAATGATATCGTATCTTCTTGGACAGATCGCTCTTTGTTCATCAGTGGTAACATTGCCTTTTTGGGAGTTGCAGTCATTTCTACTCCATGTGTCATCTAGCATATCTTCATAAATATTTTTTTCATATAAATTTACTGTTTTTTTATATTTCATTTCGTGTTGTTGGTACCATAAAGAAGAACTAATTAGTTCAGTGAATTTTTTATTTAAAAAATGCTCATCGGGATCATTGCAAAAAATTTGTTGACAAAGAGATAAATTTTTTGATACAATAACTAAAGCAAGCAAAATGGTTATCATTTTTCTGGTTAAAATTTTTAACATTTTAGAATCAAATTTATACTTTTTAATATAACTCAAAGGGCTATTTGATTATAGCTCAGTTAGCTAATCAAGCAGCTTAAAGATTAGATTAGTCTTGTAAAATCCTAGTTTATGTTTAATTACGCGTAATTAATTCTATAAATTTTTTAAATTTTTGATTATTGATTTTTTTTTTGTAATCAACGCCTTCTTTTAACATATCAGACTTTAGCTAAAAGGTTTAAATTTTTCAAGTTATATTTGCAAAATGTCTCAAAGATAAATTTAATGAATGTTAAAACAGCAAAATTTTTAACATCGTAGCTAATTTAATTATATTGGTAGCCAATTTTAATAATGATCATGTAACATTTAATAATGATCAATGGCAACTTAGCGAATGTTAATGTCTAGATTGGAGTAAAAATTATATTTGTAAACATGTCATTGGTGTAGCTTACAATCTTGGCTTATGTCAATTTAAACATAGAATGCAATTCAAAAAGAGAAAGACGAAAACAAGCAAATATGGCATTAGTGACTAAAAAATCTACTGGACCAACGAACCCAGCTTTAGAAAGTATCAATCTTGAACATCAAATTTCAACGGTCGGTGAACAACAACATTATAATCAAATGGAACCTATTTCACAGCTATCAGAACAATAGAACAATGTTAATAATAGATTGCTCATTCAACCGACTTCTTCAGTAACTTTTACAAGACTAAACTCAAAAGATGCTCCAAAAAAAATTGACAAAATGAATCAACAAAATTGAAATTCTTGGGTCTCCCCCAATAGGTGACCAAGCGGTCACGAAATATGTGACCATGGAAATAGGTGACCAATATTTAAATAAATTTTAAAATTAAATTATTTAGGTGACCAACATGTAGCTTATGTGACCACTTAAACTCATTATGTGACCATCGACGTCATTTCGTGACCACTTAAATTTAAAAAAAAAAGAAAAA
>VANL01001366.1:0-14240 GCA_006352455.1 Brachionus sp. 'Tiscar' | reverse complement strand
AATTTCAGATTTCTGCTTGAAAAAAAATTATTAAATTTATTTAACTAATAACAAAAAAGAAAAGATGCAACATAAAGCGCCTCAGTAAAAATAACTATAATTAATTATAACAAATAAAATTTGGTATTGTGAATTCCTAGAACAAAAATTCTCCCTTTATTGATAAATAAAAATTTAAAGAAATAAAATAATTTTTAAAAAATACTGCAACTTTGTGCAACAAAGTTTATTACATCTTTGCCTAAAATAAAAACTTTATTTTCTTTTTATTTGGCAAACCAAATCAATAGTCAATTTAAATCTTATTGATTCTTTATTTTTTGTCTTTTATTTACAGAAGAAAAATTATTTTAGGTAAAAATTATGCAAAAAACTTTGTTGCAGAAAGTTGCATTATTTTTTTTAAATTATTTTAATTTTTTAAATTTTTGTTTATCAATAAAGGGAAATTTTTGTTTTTATTGTTCTAGAAAATTCACAATACCATAAAATTTTATCTTAGAAAGCGACATTAATTATTACTATTAATTATTTGATTAGATTCCTTTGAGGCAATGGAGAGTAAAAAAATTGGAAAAAAAATTAGATATTTTTTTTGCTTGCACTTTCAATTCCTGTGCAAAGATTTAATAAATTCTATTTGTCCTATTAAGAACATATTTTTTGAAAATATGAACTTTACCACAAAACACAGCTTTGCGTACGAATTTTTGTCCATTTTAAAGCATTCTTGAATTAAACCAAATACATGTTTCAGACCTGTTTTGTTGGATTTTGTTAATTAATGTTGGATTAATGAGGCTGTAACATCGAATTAATTAATAAAGTGATTAAAATAAACAGTTGAATAGAATTATAAGAATATCCAATATCTAAAAACTATTGTACATTTACAAAAATAATACTAAATCAATTTGCTTTGGTCAATGTTGAATAATTTAGTCAAATTTTAACGATTTATAATTTTAAAAAAAGCATTGAGTTAAGAAATCAAAATTACTTTTTTGATACTTTTAACTCTAATCTCTTTTAAACAAAATTCGTATAAATAACTAGTTAATTTTTTTTTTCAGTGAATAATTTTTCAATAGCAATGAATAAAAGTTAACTTGGAGGGAAAAAAATTCAAGTCAACTTTTATCATTTAGGATAAAAATATACATAGTTGTTCAATAGTCAAGTTAGATTTGATTTTAAATATTTTTTTTTTGAGAGCAGTTTAAAAAAAATTAAAAATTAACAAAACTTAAAATTTCTAAATAGATTTAGAAATAAAATTTAATTTACTTGAAATTACCGATTTTTTGTGCTTTTAGTTTAAACACTAACTAAATTTTTGAAATAAAATTTTTAAAAAATTCTAATCATGACTTTTACCCAATTTTATTAACACTAGAAAGCCCGAAAAAAATTTTACCTTGAATATTTTCTCACAGAAATAAAGCTTTAAAAAATTATCCAAAAAAATTAAAAATAAATTTTATTTATTTTTGTTTAAATTTTAATTTGAAAATTTTGTAATTAAACAGTCGGGCTTTCTAGTGTTGAAAAATGTTAATAAACGTTTAGTTCAATAACGATATTGTTTGATATTTAAGGCATGTAATTTTAATAATATATAATACAATGAGATGTCCCTTAATGTTGAATACTGGTTAATTTTTAATTTATGAAATGTCTTAAGATCTGAAGTCCGAAGTGGCTCCAAAGAGAATTCAAAGTTATTTTAAAACTTAATTTATCAATCACTTTAATATGAAACAAAATTGGTTAATGTGAAATTTTTTTTTTACTTATCCAAAATAGTCATTATAAAATTATAATTTTATATATAGTAAAAAATAAAAAAAATTTTACAAACCGAAGTTTCGTCGAATTCAATTGAATTCGGATTGATGCATAAGATCATTTTAATTTTTCCATTTCCTTCAAAATAATTCTTGAATAACAAAGTCAACTTTGAGTCTCTGTAAGGCACCATTTTTTTGTATCCATTCAGAGAATTTTCTCTTAGTGTTTCAATGCAATTTCTCAACGCCATCAATGACGAATTTATGCTGCCAGCTTCTCTAAGCCTAGAGCCGGTGTTCTTTGTACGCTTAGAGCGTTCACTGCCGGCCAAATCAACCAAAGAAAATTGACTAACATAAACAGGAGATTGTTTGTTATTGCACTGCGATTGAACTAAACGAACACTGAATATACTATGGCTACGGGAAGATTCTGAATTTAATTCGGTGTAGGCCACTACTCGTTTTTTCTGTGCTTTTGAAATCAAATCGAGCGCTTCTTCTATTGTTTTAACCTCTATTTCATTTACGTCCTTAATATACATGCATCCTTTAGAATCTTCTTTTAAATTTTTAGACTCTTTTAAGTCCTGGCCACCGGACATTGTCGGAGTACTTGACGAAACTACGTCATCAAGCAAATCATAAATATAATTGTTGTAAATTTCTATACAAGATATGTAAACCGAAAAGTAGTTGTCGCGGTTTATTTGACATTGAAATTTGTTGCTCAATTGCAATTCATTTAAAAAAACTTGTTGTTGTTTGTTTAATTTAATTTGATTGTTGGCTTGATTTGAGAGACGGCCTTCGCAGTCGGACTGAATTTCAAATGAGTTGGCTCGGTCCGGTTTGAAGACGCTCTTTCGAGCAATATTGCCTTGTAATGACTGAAAAAGACAGTCAAGAGATCGTTGCAGCATGCCTGACTCGTGCTGGTTGCCAATCATTGAATAAGTTTTGCCCGAGCCGGTCACGCCATACGTGAACATGAGGCCGTTTTTTCCATTTATCAAATCTTGAACAAGTGGCATGGTTACTTGTTCAAACAACTGCTTCTGTGATGTCTGATCGTCAAATATTTGCGTAAATGAATAGACAAGTTGTTTGACTTGTCCGGAACGGTAAGAGGCCGAGCACTTAAATAATATTTTATTAATTAATTAGAAGACAAAGCGCAGCACATACTTCTGGTATTTGGAGCATTAGATTTGATTCGTCTAAAACCTTTAGACATGATTCATCTGTTTCGTTAGGCAAAGGTCTAATGCGGCAATAAACTTCTACCGGATCGACCCTAGCCGCAGTTCTAAGCTTTCTTTTGAGAAAAATTTAATTAAAATGTTTTAAAACTAAATCTCTAATTAGTTTATTACTTGCTCATTGTATGTGTATAAAAGAACTATGGATTATTAACAATTAACAAATGGAATTTAACTGTGATCTTAACTAGGTAAGTTTAAATAATATTATTATAGGGTTTTCTAAAAATTGATGTTATAAAGTTAAGTTTAAGTTTTATTTTGAATATTAGTACTTAACGTCATTCAACTGTTGATTTATTTTCTCATTTGAAAGAAAATTATGTCACGACCTAAAATTTGTCTTATGCTTTTATCATTAATATCATTTAACTTACATATCGCTTGATTGAGCTTCAGTTGCATCCATTTTCAGCATATTCCAGTCATTGACTACACAGTTTGTAAAGAAGTTGTATCGTTGAACACAATTATTGATTATTTCTCTTTTAATTTTGTTTGGATGGCTTCTTGTACTTCTGACCAAATGTAAATGTAAATGATTCCTTAATCGACTTTACAGGCTACCTGAATAAAATAAAAAAATATCTATTTTTCTTTTAAGTTGATTTTTTACCATTTTCCACCTTTTTTTTTATATAAAAATATCCTGAAATTTACAAAAATTTTAAAAAATTCAATCAATTCTTTTTTCTCTTTTCAAAAATTCGAAAAAAAAAATTTTTTGTTTCGAGAAATTTCGGAATTTTTTTTCACAGAATCTTACAATAATTATGGAAAATTAACTATAATTATCGTTATTTTACGACAAATACCATTTTTTATATTTTTAATTAGATTACCATTTTTTAGGTCAAATAAGGTAAAACGAATGTTGAATTCACCGTATGGTAGTAAAAAACATGTAGAAAAAATTTTTGTTTAATTCATATTTCAAAATTTCTAAATCAAATCATAAAATTTACCAACAATATATTTTCTATAATTAAAGAAATAACTGATTACAAAATAATATTGGCAAGCGTCACTAACTCTTAGTCTAAATGAAGTTGGTGTTTTGCTGTTTGCTGTTTTGCCTATTGATGGTTCTAACTTGGAATTAACAAAAATGAGTATATTAATAAATTTAATAAAAATTAAATGTTCAAAAAAAATAATGATAATGCACAATTCTTTATGAAACAGATGCTTGATTTTTAATTATGTTTATTAAAAAAACGCTTTTTTAACTAAATAAAAATTGAAAAGTATCTTAATATTTATTAGATAGCTTAAAAAAACAACTAGAAAAATCACAAATTTTACACTTCAAAATTCTTTTAAATTTTTTTTTTTTAAATAATCTATTCAAAATCAAAGAAACTGAAAAATTTTGTTAAAATTAAAAAATTCTGGCTATGCCCTAAAGTATATGATGGCGATTAGATATTTTAAGATATTTTTTTTAATAGTAATTTCAATCTTAAATTAACAATTAGAATAATCTTTTATTAACTATATTATTTTTTTTGATTTATTTTTGTTTTTGTATTGCTGATGAAGCATATAATATTAGAAAATTTTTTAAAACTCAAAGAAGGTTTGTCAATAGTTTACAAATGAACCAGAAAATAATCAGTTGCACAAAATGCTAAAATATGTTGAAGAGAAACACCTTTAATAAAATCATAATTTGAGAAAGACCTTGTTGTTTACTTTAACTCAGATTAAGGGTAGTTTATGTAAAGTAAATTTTAAAATTTTAAAAAAATTGCCTGCTATAGATCATTAGAATTTTGGTTGAATCTGTTCAAAATTTTATAGTCTAATCAGTCCTAAATGGTTTGCTAAATTTGTGAGAAAAAAGCAAAATAAAGTTAAATAATTAAAAAATTTAAATTAAGATAATTTTTAAGAAGACAAAAAAAGAAATATAAAAAAATTTTTTCTCTATAATTTATTTAAAAAAATGATGCTAGCTAAAAACTATACTCTAAATAAATAGAAGGAATCAGCTTGTTATGAAGACGAAAATCAAAGTGGTTATTATCAATCGAACATTGATCAAATCCTAAAAAATAAAAAAATTTCAGATCTTGTCGATTGTGTAAGTTGATTTGAATTTTGTTAATATCTAGCTTTTTCAAATTTAAAATAAATCTTGAAGCTGAAGAAGAACTTAAATCATATCTTTGAGCAGAAGGTTTTAAATAATAATTAATCAATTGGCATTTTTGTACATTTGGTTCCAATTTTAATGCAACATAACCCATAAAAAGGCCGTACTTGTTGGTTATCTGCAAAAAGATTTTTTTCTTTGAAAAACTTGTTTCGAAAAAAAATTTTTTTAATAAGTTATCAATTATAAAATCAAGAAAAATTATCATCGGAAGTGAAAAAGCCACAGTTTGAAAGATCAAAAATATTATGATAACAATTTTAGACTCATTCAATTTGTTAAAAATTAATAAAACGTCCAAAATAATCAACAATAATAAAAGACATTTATAAGTTTTTTGAAGATAAAATACACTAAAAATTGTTAAAAACGATTCACGAATATTTGAAACGAGACAACGATTAATAAGCTTTTTTATTCGTTTTGATTCATTTAAGGTTTTTAAATATAATAATTTTTGTTCTCTCATAATTGAAAATTAAAATTAAAACTTCTAAAACAAAATTTTAAATAAATATTTCAAAAATTTTAAAAATAGAATTTAAAAAAATTTATTAATTACACCTTAAGAACTTGAAATAAAAATAGAAAAACAAAAAATCAAAAATTTATTCATTTTGGATTTTCAAGCACTCTGTTTTAACATTAGTTTCCTTCTTTTCATCATTGTAAGATTCTTCGTTTTTTCTCTTGTTTAAATATTGGATATATTTTTCATGTTCGTTATTAGTCAATGAGTTCAAAACCAAATTGACATATCTATTGAATAGAACTCCAGTATCTTTTTTAAATTCCATGAAACTGAGAGCATATTGATAAGCAGTTTCATCTCCATATGTAGTTAGAAGCATATCGGATTCATCTTTAGATAATGCACTATAACTGGCATCGTAAGTAGGTGCATTGGAACCAAAAGGCCCATTCTCAACAAAATATACTTTTATAAACATTTATAAACATAAAAATTGACTTCTTTTTTTCTCAAAATAAATTGATTACTTGGTTTTGATGAATTTTTTTTATCCTCAACAAAGCTGGTCATTGAATAAGAATTTGGTTGTAAACCTTCACTCAAATTGCCTATCGAAACAGCTTTTTCATTGTCATTTTCTTCTTTTATTTGTTGGGCAGAATTTTTTATAAAATTATAACTCAAACATCCATTATTATTTCGTTTTAAATAGCCCATCTTGAAAAATAAATTTAAATTAACAAAATTTTTTAAAATTTTATATCAAACCTGTCCAAAGGGATTTTTATTCGCTAAACGTTGAGCTGCTAAAGCGGCCATCTTTTTTACTTGTTCAGTTATATCTTCATTTAGATCTTCTCCCTCGGGTGGCACAATATAAGATTCTTTTTGGATTAAATCTGGTTTTCTAAATTTACACATTTTAAAAAATTTATTCAAAAATCTAATTTTTTTTACAATAAAAGTTTGTTTTTGGAAATAATGATGCTATTATTTGGACCCAATCGAGCTGTATATGGTGCGCTGAATGATTTTTGCTGTGATTGTTCAGCTCTCTTTCTAATTAATTGAGGACTTGGCTCAGACTCGACACTCCCCTCATCGAAACCAAATTCACTGGGGCTTAAATATCTTAATATTCGAACTGTATTCCTCATTGAGTTTAGTTTTTCCTATTTTATCTATATTTATTATTCAATAAAAATTTATCAATAGCAACTAATTTTACTTTACTCAACAATTTTAGACCATAATCAAGCATTTTACGAGCAGCCTGGTAATAAATAGTATCTGATTTATTGTAAATCATGCAATTTTCACACATTAATATTAAATCATTCTTTAAAATATAAAAAATCAATTTAAAAATCTAATTTAGTTTTTTTTTTATTTTAATTTTTTTACTCTATACTCAACAATGCTGTTATATTCATGAGAATCAATTTTTTTTCTCATTTTACCCAAGTCCATTGGATTTTTTATAATGGAACTGTATCCTGGAGCAATATCGTCAGTAACTGGTAGGCCAAAAATGTCCTCTTTGTCCTTACGTCCAATCATTCTGTGTAAATAGTCTAAACATTCTGCTAAACGAGCGTGGTCCACCTGTTTCTTATTTGATTTGTTTGTTTTTAAGCGCTTGTCGCCTAGCTGAAGAAAACTCATATTCGATGATGAATCATTGTCACGGTCACAGGTTAGAGAATCGTTCGAGTCATCTGCAATGTTCGTCTTTGTGATGCAAGAGCCGGATATTTCAATATCACTGTTAACATAATCTGAAGAGTCTTCCGTGTAATTCGGGTTTATGATGATATCTTAAGAGAAATTTCTCAAATTAAGGCCAGTAAACTAATTTTAAAAAAATTACTTTTAATTTTATTTAATTTGTTCATTTTTTATTATTAAAATTAGAAATAAAATTATTAAAATTAAGCCCACTTTATTTATTATAAAATTTTGAATAATAGTTAATTATGCTAAGTTAAAAACATAAATATGCAAATAGCACAATAAAAATGTTAACATGGGAAGATTTCTACTATTTACTGAAAGCTTTTATAATAAGCAAAAACATTCTATTTAGGTTTGATATAAAAAGTTAAAAACAAAAAATATGAAGTAGATTTTTATCAATTTTTGATTAGTATCTATTCATTAAAGTAAGAAAAATTGTTTTGAGGTTTTCTTGAAGTTTATAATAAAATGATATGTTCGATATATTTGAAATAAATTTTCAAAATTAATTTAATTTACAAAAATAACGACATAAATTTGTGAAGTTTTCAAAAAAATAGCTATTTTTTCTAATTTTTTTTAAACAACTTCTAAACCTTTGAAACCAATAAATTAGTAGTTCAAATATCAAAAGAAAAAATAGTAATTTTTTTAAAAGAAGTATTTTTACAACAGTTGGCAACATTTATATTATCCAAGACATGGAAAATATCTAATCTTGAATATCTCAGTTAAGTTACAAAAACTCAAGACTTCTCCTAGTTACCTATAAAAAAATTATCTAAGAGAATCATTAATGAGTGATAGCTAACACCCGCTAACAATTTAATAAGAATAAATTATTAATTAGTTTTCAAATCATTAAAATTTATTCAATTATTTTATTTATTAAGAACTAAATCTTGGTTTATATTCATTTTTAAATGATGTTTTAACTTGTGAATATTTTCCAATAAAAAAATTTAGATTCCTATTTTTTTATTTGAAAAAGTAAATTAATAAATTAAGGAACAATTTTTATATTTTAAAAAAAATTTAAAACACCTGTGCACCGAACAATAAACAAAAAATGTTTCATATTTCAATTTAAATTGGTTTATTAAATGTAATTTTTTTTAAAAAAAATATAAGTGCCTATTCAAATTTAAAAAAAAATCCACATTCAAAATTTTCTCGCTCTAAGATTCATATCAATGATATTTTACTTTTTAATTTTTATTTTAATTTGGCCTGATTCCAAAGAAAAAATGCATAATTGAATAAGCTTTGAGCTTATATCTAAATTAAAAATTCGAAATAAGCAATTATCAAGAGTTTCTCTAGTGGGTTATTGAAATCAAACTAAGATGTATAAAATTATTTAATTTAAATTAAAAACATGTTTTATGAGTTATCAATATTAAAAAGTAAGAAATTTTTCAAAAATTAATTTGTATCAGATTACTTAATTTATTGTTAAAGTAAGTGTTAATTTATTTTTAAAACTTAAAAAAAAAGGTATACTTTGAGAGATAAATATATTTTATTTGTATCCTATTTTATAATAATCGAAAAACTGGATCTTTTTTATTTAAATTAATTTTGCTATTTTTAGAATAGCTTTATCCAAACTTGGTGTCAAATATAATATTTGAATTTTTTTTTTCAACAAGACGCTTGATTCTACTTATGAATTTGAATATTTTCAAAAATAATTTCAAACAAAATTAAAAGTTAGCCAAAGGCTGCTTGTTTTATTTTTTGTTTATTGATCTTTTAATTTCAAATTATAATTGATAGTTTTATCCAAATTAGAAAATCAATAATATTTTTAAAATCATAATTAAATAAAATTTGAATTAATTTTTAAATGAGCAAATTCCTCTTATTTTATTTTATTGATTATAATAATAATTATTTATTCTAGCTAGTTCGACAATGTTTATTTTTGCATGATTAAATGTGTCTATCAAATATTTGAAAAAAAAATTTTTTTTTCTCAAAACAAAGCTAAGGTTAAACATAGATAGGTTGATTATTTATAATTAATTAGCATACAGGTTATTGCAAGTGATCTGATTTAAACTTGGATTAAAATTTCGCAATATTTCTAATTATGAAATTGAGAGATCACATTTTTGAGCGTTTAGTTTAAAACGACGGGCTGTCATCATGATACGGAACAGTCATAGCTCTAATGAAAAATTTTATATTGTCAACTACCTTTTTTTAAAAAAATATGCTAAAAAATATGACAATTTATGGCGCATTTAAATTATTAATCAATTTCAAAATTTACTTAGCAACTACTAAAAGTTCTTTTAATCCAAAACAACTAACTTAATATTATTGAAATAAGAAATTTAAAAAAAAAGTACGAGAAATCTTTATTCTTTTGTTTATAATTCACAAAAAAACTCGGTAATTAATTTTTCAATTTTTATACCATTAGTTTTTTAGTTTAAATTTTTCTAATCAGGCCCGGTTTCCTTCAATCAAACTTTTGTTTGTTTATGTATTGACGAAAATAAATTAGATTTTTTTGTTTTTTTTTAATTCTTAATTTTTATCTAATCGATGTCATTTCAATTTAATTTTTTTAAGTAAATTTTTGGTTTTCTATTGCAAATTACAGGTTCAAGTAATGCAATAGAGAATTATTTGTCAAATCAAACTGGTTTTAATTTTAATATTTGAAACAAAAAAGCCAAGGGTTGTGCTCAGAATGAGTAGAAGTAAGAATTTAAAAAAAGGCGTGAGTATTTGATATTAGATTCTATTTTTTTTTCTGTTGTCATGACAACCGAATTGTGCCACAAAGATAATGCTAATATAGGCGGCGAAAGCAAAATTGAGCCACGACAAGGCTTGTCAATCTAAACTACTCGAGCCAAATTATGCTTGGCTTTATTTATTTTTTCTCTAAAAAGAGAAAATAATTTCAACTCTTCATTTTTCTTAATGCTCGCCTCGTCTTTGCCTTATTATAATATTAGTTAGTAACATGAAAGAACTTGAATTAATTTATAGTCGAAATCGATTTGCAATTTGGTTGAGAAAAGATTAATTTTGTGTTCGTATTTCAAATTATGATTTTAACTTGATTATGATTGACGAAAACAAATATAAAAATAAGCTTGTTACAATTTGTGGCAAGCTATTTCCTAAGAAACAAAGCTTGAACTTGAGCATCAATATGATGGATGAATAGATAGATATTATTATAATTTATAAGATAAGATACATAAAATTTAGAACAAAATAAAAAATTAAGCTCAGTGCAAGTAAACGAGAAATAATAATATTTTATGTTTGAGTTACTTGCATTGATAAGTTCTAAATATAAGAACACAAATAACAAAGTGAATCTCAATATTTTAATTTCAATTTTTTTTTTTTTTTCACAAAATAAAAAAAAAAAAAAAAGTGTCTTATTATCTCTGTTCCTTATTTGTAGTTGATAAACCACTCTAGTCTCTAATTTTTAATTAAAAAATAGTTTAGAAGTAGTCCCTGGTTTGTCCTCATCACTATCAGAATTTAGTAAAAAAAATTTACAGATTCGTTTTTTTTCATATTTTTAAATAAATTTTTTTTTTAAATATCCATGGAAAGTTTAGATCTTCAACAGCTCTGGTCATTTATTCCGACTAATATTTTAATTTAAGTCATTGATTTAATTTCAGAGCAATTCAAAACTTCAAAAAGATGTTAACAAAAAAAATTAATATTATATTTTTCAATAAATTTTCTTAAAAAATATGATTTGGGAATTGTTTTTTTTTTTTAATTGCTATTTAATTTCAAATTTGTTTGAGATTTAGACTCGCTGACTTGTACACAGATTTAAATGGCGTAATTTATTATCTTGCTTAGCATGAAACTCATTGGGAAGTTTATTATTTGTCTGAAATTTATTTTGCTATTAGAGAGAAGGCATCTTGGTTTTATCTAGTGCTAGCTTGTGATATAGTAGAAATCGGCTCAATTGATGCCTAAAATTAGAGAAAGAAAAAGAGAGAGAGAGGGCGCACTACATCAAATTCAATTTACCTATTCTCGTCAAAGATGGAGCGAGAGGCACCTAATTTAATCGTAAAGACATAATTTTTGATATATTTCAAATTTCTGGCAAGCATAGTTTTATTTTTTTTTCAGTTAAGTTTATTTTCGGTTGTTTTGTAATAATTTATGTTGCTATTTAATTTTCTATCTTTTCTTAATTGTGTGTGAGTCAAGCTCACTCGCTCCGACTTCTCTTTCACTCTTCTTGCAAATTTCAACAATAAATATAAAAAAATTATTATTTTTTCTTCTTTAGTATTTCAAAATAATAATAATAAAAAAAAAGATTTCTTATTTCGATAGGATTAAACTTAAGTGAAAAAGAATTGCAATTCAACAAAAATATAATCTGAATAAATTCACCTTTAACATCTAAATCAAAACTAGCGCACGTACTAAAATTTCAATAAAATTCTAAAAAACAATTATTTTCTAGCTTTTCCTTTATTTAATTGTACAATCATCTGTTGTTCAAAATAAGCTAAGTGTCTTTATTCACGCGAATTTAAGCTAATGTCGCCTATCAAACATCAAGTTAAAAGGAAAATTTTCATTTTCAAATATTTTTTTTTCTCTTTATTTACACATGTATTGGTAGCACATTACTTAGAATTTGTCTGAATATTTATTTCTAAATTTTTTAACAAAATAAATTTTTTTTTTAAATATTTGTGTGTTTAATATTTTTATTTTTCGATTTAAAAAAAACATAGATTATTGATTAGTTAATTTATAAAATAATAATAGAAATTAAAGCACACACAAAAAAAAGTTGAGCTTGATAATAAATAAACTAAAAGATTAGGTTCCTGTGTTATTATCATAATTTATGTTAATTAGTGAATAAATTATGCTAGATCGATTCAAAATGGTCAGTTTAATTCTCTTGATCTAGTTTTTAGTAATTTTCTAGTGCAAAAGTTTATTTTTACTAAAATCGTACAATTTTCACTCTTCATCCCGACTTGAATTTGACTGCTTGACCCGTTCTGATCTAAAAATTGACATTCTATTTTAGAACATGATAAAGAGATAAATTTGTTTTTGCTTTCTTTTGTTCCTTATTGAATTGAATCGAGTCCAAAGTGTACACAACAGAGAATTGAAGCATCAACAGCAATTAATAATGTTCGATACGTCAAGCGAGCAACCGTCGGCCAGTTCAGTAATAGTGGTAAGCAACACGAACAATTATCATCACACAAACGGAAGCGACGTCATAAACGCAGCATTTTCCGAAACATTCGGTTCGGTGTGCGACGCTTCTTACTATTTCAAAAATCTTATTGACTTTCACCAAAGCCATTTTCATCATTTGCACAAACATCACGTGTTCAATCTGAATTTGAACGTAAAGACTACATCTACGGAGACATCTAGCGAGGAGGGAGCCAGTGCGCCTCTCACCAACACGACCAATTTGAGCCAACGAGCGAAAAAAAAGCGCAAACAAGAAGAGCCCGACAGCCTAAAACAAAACATAATTGAAGATAATCTAATCAATCTTAAATTGGAGAATTCGAATTTAGACGAAAATTTAAATTTAAAGACGAGCTTTGCTAGAGCCAAGCGCAGCAAGTTGTCAAGTTATTATGTCAAAAAATTAATATTCAAAAAGTATAAAAAGCTCAGTTGGACACATAGACGGGTGCGGCGCTCCAGTGTCAAACGAAGATTCCGGTTTAGGCGAGTGCGTCGAGCAGCTTTATCGACGAGTCAGCCCGCTGAAACAACCGCTGATACATATGTCTCATATCAGACTGGTTATTACTACTCAAACGATGCTGACATGACTCAAGCACAATTTTACGAAGAGCAGAACACACTGTACCAGCCGGGACCGGCGCGCGCTCTCAATCACGATCTTCTCAAACTGTCCTATGACAAATTCAAACAATTTCGTCTGAACGAAAAGCTCCTGCAACAAACTGTGCTCATTAGGAATGCTATTAAGCTTCTTCAGTACGAGCTACAGTACCAACACGAGCAAGAAATTCAACAGCAATATTTATATCAACAGCAACAACAGCATCATCATCAACATCATCAACAACAACAGCATCAGCAGATGGTCATGGACTACAATCAGAACGTATATCAGCATCCTTTGATGCAAATGAACCCAAGTGTGTACGAGAGTGTTGAGGATGTGATGAGTCGGTCTGTTGAATCGAATAGCCTTGTACAAACGACTAACTACTATGTAAATGATGTAAATAGAACTAGTGTAAACGAAGAACAACTAGAGAACAATGGATACATGGAAAGAAAGCAAACTGATAATGATCATAATACTCAAACAGTGAATCAAAGTTCGGAGAATATTTATTTTTGAAATTTTAAAAATATCGTACGAGTTAGTGTAAATTTGTACAGTGCATATCGATTGGCCTATTTAAAAATAGTGTATTATATTTGATTAATTTAAATTATCGTTCGTTCCATCGATCGTTATTGCCGCCGCCATCACACTCTCAAATGTCCAAATTCAGATATTTTTTAAAAATTAACATGTTATAGACCTAGCTGAAGAGTTGAATTTTGAAACAAATGTGTTGTTTTGTTTTTTTTTCTTTTGTTCGCGAGTCTACCGAGAGCAACATCTTTTCGATGCCGGGCTTTTTGGCCACGCATCATCTTTGTTTGACTTGACTTTTTTTTTTTTTTTTTTTTTTTGTAAAAAATAAAAAAAAAAATTTTGTTATTTTATTTTTTTTTTTTTTTTGTTATTTTTTTTTTTTTTTTTTTTTTTTATTTTTTGATTTTTTTAATTAATT
>VANL01001365.1:0-14246 GCA_006352455.1 Brachionus sp. 'Tiscar' | reverse complement strand
GTTATATAAATTATTTTTATTAAATAGAATATAAACCATTTTTAATAGATCTTAAATGTTTACCATTAACTCTTCTCTATTTATTTATTGAAAAGAATGGTCGGAGGGCCTTAGGCCCGACCCCAAGAGTCTGGTTTATTTTAATTAATTTGTTATGGACAAATAAAAAATGAATCTGTTTTAATTATATTCGACACTATCTATCAGTAATTTTTTTATTTAAGTTTAAGTTTAAAGCCCCATGGACAAATTAAAGAATATAGAATACATACACTTAGATGCCTTTTTTACAATTGAATAATTATTAAGTTAAGAAATTATCAGTAATGTTATTTTTATAGAATGGTCTCATTCGATTATTTTTTTTTTAATTGCAAAAAAATTATCAAGCTTTATTTTTTTGTTAACATTTAAATTAAGCAGCAACACATTTTGTTTCAAAACATTAATTTCGCAATAAATGACTTTGAATTGAGTTAAGTTTTTGACTGATTTTTTTATTATTGCCAATTTGAAAATACCTTTCAAAAAAATTAATAAAAATTTTTAAAAGTTTATTTCATAGGTTACTTAGTAACATTATATTTAGTGTTTTGTGTAAAAACTATAACGCCATCATAGAAATGTTCTATGCCGTCATTTAGTTGATATCACAATTGAATATAAACATACCAAACTTTAAGAATAGTGGTAAAAAGGTTAAAGCGCTGTTTGGATAAAATTCTAACGATACCGCAACTGTTGTATCCCAGACAAAAAAAGCACCTAAAAAAATCAGTAAATCTAAAAAAGTTTGCATCGGATATCTTATTGCTTTAGCCATCATAATAATTGTCTTAATTATTATTGTTGCTGTTGTCTTGGCTGTTTTATGTAAGTTTAAAACAAAAATCTAAAATCGAGACTGACTTCTTTTAGGCGCTTATTCTTTGTTTTTAGACATTTGTTATAAAGAATTAAATTCTTAAATAAGTTTATTTACTAGGAAGATTGTTTATTAATTCAAATACTATTCTTTGATATTTTCTAGCACATGGGTACACATACATTTTAATTGTAGATATTTATTTGGAATTTGAAATAGATTCCAAAAATCAGATTTGTTCAAAAGTCAAAAAAAAATTTAAAAACTAACTTGTAGTATCTTTTTACTCACTCTTTAAAAACCTTTTGTAAATTCAACAAGAAAAATTTCAAGTCAAATAAAAAAAAAAATTTTTTTGAAATTTTTTCAACCGCTTTAAAAAATTTCAAAAAATATTTTTTTTAGATTTTTCTTTTTATCATCTTGTTTAAGAATAGTCAAATTTTAAAAATTGAATTTTCTCAAAAATTTTTCATTCAGATACCTAACTTGAAAATATTCGGCTACAGTTTATGATTTGGAGCAGTAGCACAAAACAATATTAGAATTTTTATTTTTTGTTAGATTAATTCTTTAAAATTAAAGTAAATCGTACAATTATTTTCAATTTTTATCAATTAAGCATATTGAGTTGACCGCACGCTTTTTTTTTCTTGTTAATATATTTTATTCCACAAAATGTTGCAGTTTATGTGAAGTAGAATTTAATTGGATAATTTTAATGTTAAAGAAAACATTAGGCTCATGAGATAAAGTTAGTTGATTAAATGATATTTTAAAAATCTATCTCCAATTACAGGACAACAAGCTACTCCATTGTTTCCAATCCCTTGTTCGAACGAAATAAATACTGCTTTTTTGCTTAGCCTTTGAATTTTGAATCCTTGTTTGCAAAATAAGCAGTATAGTCTTTGAAATTAACCCAGATGCGACGTGAAAGCATGAATACAAGAAGTTACATGAGAATGATAATTAATTCTCCGATAAAATTTCACACCAGTCACAAATTTTGTTTATGATAAAGTCCGAAATTACTCTTGTCTTAATGCATGAACTATTTTATGGATGCTAGGAAAATCATGTACAAAATAAAATTAATCAGCTAAGATTTTTTAATTTATCAATATTTTCATGTGAAAAAATGACTTTGACTGAAGACTAGTATAAATCAATCATAGAAAAAAAATTCACAATATTGCTACTATACCTTTGAAATTTAATAATTCACATTTTCCTAACAAAATTTTACTTTTTTTTTTAAGCTCACTTTTTCAAAGAATGCTATTTATTTTTTTCTGCACAAATAACTTTTTAACTCGATAATCCAATCAATAGAAAAAATATTACGATTTTAGGTATTTTTTCAGCATAAATTAAAAAAATTCTATGTCTTTTTCGACTCAATATGGTATCTAAAAAATGTCGATATGGTGAATCAGATGGAAAATGCATCGAATGCGGCAAGACTTTTTTCTCAAATAAAATAGTCGGAGTACAGAGAATAGCTGGCCTTCGACTGTTTATATTCAATTCAAATATCGTACAAATTCAATTCCTGCATCTACATTCTGTGGTGGAACTTTGATTAATTCGGACACTGTAATTACGGCTACTCATTAATATAACAAAGAAATTACAGTTAGTGGATCAACTGTAGCGGTTACCCCAAATTCATTTTATCCAACATATGAATCGATGTACACTGTTTATCTTGGTCTACACGACAAATCTGCTTTGTCTAGTGGCATATCCAGATCTGTTAAATCCTACACAATTCATCCTAGTTATAGTTCTTCTACAAAACTCAATGATATTGCCATTATTAAGCTCTCAAGTAAAGTTGATCTTAACGAAAGAATTCAAGTTGCATGTCTTCCTGAGGATAATAAAATTTATCCGAAAAATAATGATATTAGTGCATACATTGTTGGTTGGGGAAGAACATCAGAAGCAGGGGCTTCAACAAATATTCTTCAAGAAGCTCTTATAACTGTTTATGACAGTTCAAAGTGCAGCTCGGTCGCAACAGGAACTACGAAAAATTGGAATGATCAAATCTGTGCTAGAAAGTACTCGGGTGGAGTGGATTCATGTCAAGGCGATTCAGGCGGACCATTGTTTGTTAAAGATACTTTAGAGAGCAAGCAAAAGTTTGTTCTAGCTGGAATTACTTCATATGGAGTTGGATGTGCCCGAGTTGGAAAACCTGGGTACTTTTAATTTATTTTTAAAATTTTTATTTTAAATTAATTTTAAATTATACATCTAGAATTTATATCCGGGTCAGCTCCGTTATTGATTGGATAACTAAAAAAATGGAAGAAAAGAAAAAAAAATTAAATTAATTTGGATTTTTATGTGAAAACTAAATTTTTTGTCTTAAATAAAATTTATTATGATAAATTTGAATTTTCATTCTTTCGAAAAGTAAATTTCGTAAAGACAATCATTGACAAGATAATAAGATAAGACTTGAAATTCTGTTGATTCAGACTGTACTATTAAATAAAGTGGATTTGTAAATATGTTAAAAAAATTATTAAGATTAAAAAGAAAATTAAATTTAAAAAATTTATTAAATTATGTGACCATAAAAAAATTTTCTAGCGCTTATTTGATATAAGTAATTTTAATAACCTCCCATTTCAAAAAAATTAATACAATGTATCCATTTGACTTGATTTTTTAGATTTTTTTTAAAAAAGCCCAAAAAAAGTGAGTATATTATAAAAAAAAAACAAACTGGAGTAAATTCAAAATATCTTTTTTTATAAAATTAAATCATTTCATTGTTTTTTTGGTTATATTTTTTAATAATCGAAATATCTTTAATGCTCTTTTTTATTTTTTGTCGAACGTAGAGAATTACCGAACAGATTTTCTAGATTTTTTAACCAAAAAAATATAATAAATTATAATTCAATTAATCAAATGACTTATTTAGTAGATTAAGGATTATTTTTTTTTTAAATTTGCAACGTCAATCCTTGTTTATTTTTCATAAAACATTTATTGTTACAAAAATTAAAAATGCCAAAAATGACTATTTCTGCGTACATGTTTATTGTTTAATTGTTTAAATGTTAAAAAATTTATTCCTTTTGGTTAATTTAATCATTTTTTTCTTATCCTTTTTTTAAATCCAATTAAAAGTCAATTACTGTCTAATTAAAAATTCATCTTTGCTAAATCCAATAATTTGTATCAAAGATCAATTTTTTATAATTGATTGGTTCAAAGAATCGAACCAATCGCTATGAACCGGTTCAACTCGAATGATTCTAAAATCGTCGATGATACATTAAATAGTCAAACAAATAATATTGACTTAAACATTATTCGAAAAGATGCGAATTTTGTAAAATTTAAGAATACCATACGAAGAATTAAACAGAAAAAAAACAATGTTCATATTATGGAATTTCATAAAACAAATGGTACAACGCCAAGCAAACTATTCTATAAACATTTTCCGACACCATTTCTTAATCACGACCCGATTTTTATTGAAGAATATAACAAGAAAATTCGTCATGTCCAAATAATGTTTATGGATTTAATCATACAGAGACTAACTGCACAAATTGATCAATTAGAAGCAAATAAACTCGATCATAAAGAAGAAATTCTTCGTAAATTTTCAAATTCAGATAATATCGAACAAATAGAAAAGTTTCTAATTGATATTAACAATGAAGTGTTTAAGTCTCTAAAAAGTGTTTTTAATAAAGCTGACAATCAAGCTAAAATGGTTGTTGCTCGTCCTTTTATTGTCAAAATTCAAAAACCACAAATGAAATTAAATCAAGATAAAATACAAGTGACTAAATCGAATACAAGTTTCACTTCACTAAGTTCAGACGATGAATCTGATGAAGACGAGCCCATTATTAATGTAGTAGACAGACATAAAATTACTAAAAAAAAGAAGAAGAACAAACAAACGACAATAGAACCAAAAAACAAAAAGCCTGTGGTTAATTTTCAAAGAGAACATCAAAATAATAGAAACATAAGGACAAATTCAAACCTTGAAAAGAATTCAAGAAATGCACCTTCAAGACAGTTTCAAAATATAAATCGAAATTACTCGAATAATTCTACTTTCACTAGTCGATCAAATATTACACATTCATTCTATCATGGAAATAACATTCATCACAGAAATAATCCAAATAAAAAACAATATAAACTTACAAATAATGCAGACAGATACTATAATAATATTAATAATAATAGATTCAAGTCAAAAAACCAATGTTACAATCATGATAGAACGAATATAAGACATGGTCACCATGGTTACAATAGATCTTTTTGGATAAATCAAGCGAACGATTTTTCGAATCAAAACAACAACAAAAATATTTATCAATATAAAAGTCGATATAATCAAACAAATAGTGTATACATCCAATCTGGACCGAAATTTCAGAATACCCGAAATTTTCGGATGACCCATATCAATCGGTTCAAACACTAAACCTAGTTTCAGAAAAACCGATTTTTAAATTACAAAATTTAGTGTTTAGTTATGGAAAATTAGAAACAAATTTACAAATTATTAAAGATATTTCTTTATTACTTAGTCTTGGTTTAAAATTTTCACCTAGTGTCATCAATAATGAGTTTGAATTTTTCTCGTTTTTACTTCGAGAATTAGATAATAGTTTAAAAAAATTAAACTCTCAAATATTTTTGTCAAAAATAAATGGTGAAAAAAATCAAAATTCGTACAATAATTATCAAAATACATCCTCAAATTCAAATTTTATAAACTCGTCTGACGACGATGATAGTGATCAATTTGAATTACAACTTTAACTCTTTATTAAATCAATTTTTGAATAAAAGAAGAGCTAAAGTTTATAATGATAATTTTCCAATTCAAGCAGAAACCGTCGATTTAAAATTTAAAATTTTGAATGAAATTTTTAAACATGAAGCGCCATTCAAGTCAAATTTATGTCAAAATATTCTCATATCATTAAAAAATTTCATTTCTATAAAACCATTCAAAATTCTGCAATGCGACAAAAATGTTGGAACAATATTAATTTCCAATGAAGATTTCGATAACTTGTGTAATTCACATTTGCTTAACAATGACACGTATCAATTACTGGAAAATAATCCAATAAACGAAACCATCGAATCAATAAATTTAAAGCTATTAGAACTTTTTAATCGAAAACACATTTCAAAAAGACTTTATAATCGTCTTAAAGTCACCGATAATAATAAACTAGGAAACTTTCACAAGGATAAAAAAAAATCACAAAAATTCACAAGGATAAATTCGGTATTAGACCGATTATTAGCTCAATCAATCATCCTACAAGTTATTTATGTCAATTTATTGATTTTTGTTTACAACCACTGGTTAGAGCTTGTGGAACGGTGATCAAGGACTCGCAAGAATTACTTCAATTATTTGAAATAAAACAGTTTAATAAAGAAGTTCATTTATATTCATGTGATTTTGAATCACTCTATACTAATATTCACCCAAAACATGCAAGTGACACAATTTGTGAATTTTTATCAAATCAAAATTCATTATCATATAATGAACATTTAGATATTACTGGCTTTAGAGAAATTCTTAATTTAATTTTCAAAAACGGAGTGTTTAAATTCAAGAGTAGTCATTTTTTACAAAAAATCGGTCTTCCAATGGGATGCAAGTGTGGTCCGAGCGTTGCAAATTTTTATTTATATTTACTAGAAAAAAGCTGGATCAGCTTAAACCCAGAAATAATTTACAAGAGATTTATTGATGATATTTTTATTATATCATTTATCGAAATTGATCTTGATCTTCTGAAAAAACAATTTCTATATTTAAAATTAAACATTCAAAGTGGTAGAACAGTTGTATTTTTGGACTTAAAAATTAGCAATGATATTTTTCTTAAACGAATTATAACAAGTCTTTATGTAAAACCAACAAATTCACATCCGTATCTCCTTACTTCATCTAACCATCCACAACATATTTTCAACAACATTCCAGTTTCACTTTTTATTCGAATAAGAAGAATATGTACAAACTACATAGATTATCTAGCCGCAGCTCGTCTATTGTTTATTCATTTGGTCAAAAAAGGTTATGATTTTAAAAAGCTATTGGGTATTTCGAAACAAATAGGTGATAAAGATAGACAAGAATTACTTCCATACAAAGATAAAACTTCAAAAATCGAAAATTCACATAAACTAAAATTTTTTATTAAATTTGATTTAAATTTTTCTTTTTTTAATAATTGTGCAAATAATGTTTTTTATAAAATTAAAAAAGACTCAAATTCATTTTTAAATAATCAAAAAATTTTATTAGTAAACTTAATTAATCAAAACATTGGTTCAACTTTGATACATAATTTCAAGTTTTCTTGTAATTCTATAAAATATTTTTGTAAAAAGTGTTTAGAACCAAATTGTAAAATTTGTGAATTTTTAATAGAGTCATATTATATAAAATATAATCAAATTTGTTTACCTATAAAAAATAATAGCAAATGTAATTCAAAAGGTGCAGTTTATGTTATTTAATGTAAAATTTGTATTATATTTTATATTGGAGAGACAAAAAAAGAAGTCAAAAAACGAATTTCTGAGCATATTTACAATATTGTATTTTTCAAGAAAAATGTAATGAAATGTTTAATGAATCTAAATAAATGTTCAGAAGTTGCTCAACATTTTTCAGACCTTAAACATAATGTTGAAGAAAGTTTTCAATTTTTTATTTTCAAATCAGATTTAAATGATTGTAAATTAAGAAAATCAACTGAAACAGAGTTGATTCACATTTTTTTGACTTTTAATATACCTTTGTTAAATTTAAAAACTCCAAATTCAAAATATTTCAAGTTTTTCTTATTCTGAATAAACACAATTCATATTTCATTCAATTTGTATATTTTTTAAAAAATTTTTAAAATTTTTATTTTTTCACTATAGTTTAAATTTTATTTTTGTTTTTTGTTCAAAAATATTCTCTTTTTTTTACATTATGTATTTTCAAAAAGAAATTTTGTTTGAAATGATAATTTTGTATATAAAGAAAAACCACCTTTTTTTATTTACTTTAGACAAATATTGGTCCTGACGAAGACGTTTTAGCGTCGAGACAATATAGTTTTTTAAAAAAAATTTTTTGTTTTTTTACAAAAATTTTATTCAAATAAATCGTTTTTTATAAAAAAATTCGATATTTTATATTCAATTATTGACTTAATAATCTCAAATAAACCTCTGTTGTGAATATTTTAATCCGATTTTTATCCAAGCTTTCCAAGTCACAATGATAATTTGTCTTAATATATTTAAACTAAAAATTTTAGGATTATCAATTGCTCTTAAGATCTTGCATGAAAGTGCTACTTTACTGCTGTCCCGATCTATAATTTGACGCATGGCATCTCTTATAAACATAGACGCGCATTCGTTAAAATTTGAGATTGTGTTTGACGAATGATCATTCGCAGATAGTCATTTGAATTGACAGCTTGATCTTTTATTGCTTTAATAGATTGTTACTTAAGGTTTATTCCCTCCTCTATTTGACTCAAATAATTTCCAAGTTAATTCTTTATCTGTTACGTCTAATGATAATAGATTCATTTTTTCAATAAGTGGGTCATTTATAGCTTTTGAACAAACATTGGAATCACTTTTAATATTAAAATTACAAGTATTGGAATCATGAAAATCATTTTTACTAATTTCGATAGAATTCAAATAATATCTTTCATCTTCAATTTCTGATTTTTATGGGTTCAAATCGAATTGACAATACTATTTTTTTTGTAGACCTAAACTTATTAATGTATAGTGCATTCATATTTGATAAATTTTATACAAATTTATTTCTTTAAATATAAGATATAGTAATTTTCTATGAAAAAATCTTTATATGACAATTAATTATTTGAAATAGATATTTTCATGAAATTATTGAATTTTGTTCTTTGGATGTTTGTTTTGGATCAGTTATGTCTTTGGTAATTAATTGCAATTATTTATTTGGTCGAATTGGTTGAAGTCGTGCTCTTTGTAGTTGTTAAGGCTTTTAAACTTTGTGACATGATAAACGTTTCCTAATAAATCTAATCGTTTTATTTTTCTATTTTTGGTGCATAAAAAAGATCTTTTTGTTTGGAATATGTTTTATCACACCTAAATGACCACCCAGTGTTAAACTGTGCACATTTTAATCGTTTGTATAATTAAATATTTTGGTAGAACAACAAGTTTTTCACTATCTTTTTTTATAAAAATAAAAGATCACTCTCTATACATTGCTGTTTGTACAACTCATATAATCTCTTATGAAAAGTTGAAACAAACTGATCTATTTCTGGGCGTTTTTCACCATTTTCACAGATTAAATTTCTTACCAAACTTATACATTGATCTTTTTTGTTTCAGCTTGTGAACTTTCTAATTGTTGTGGTTCTGTTTAGTCAGCTTTGGTTGTTATTATTCTGTACATCGTGAATTGGCAAAGGCCATCTCGAAAGGGCGTCTGCATTAATGTGGGTTGTCACTTTTGAAATGGATTTGAATATGTAATTATTTATTCTAATTAACTATCTGACTTTACGTGCATTGGGTTCTTTGGACTGAATGGAAGGTTTGGATAGACTAAAACTACTAATTGGTATTATAAATCCATTAAACTTATTAACAAAATGAGACCAGTAAAAGCCTTCCACTTCTATATCTTCTAAAATAAACTTAGGCTTTTTATCATTTTGCACCACTATTTTCGGTAAGTTGGGTTGATTTTTTGCATTTCCGAGACCACCGCTTAATTAAAACGCCGTAGGTATTTTTATACGCTCTATTAAAAAAATCAAAAATTAATTTTGTATTTCGATATTTTGATTTTTTTACTTATTTGGAATTTTAAATTTATTTTTATATAGACAAGACAAGCCAGTCTCAAGACCAAATAGAATCTTACGGGTTGACTTTTCTCATGTCCTTCGAGAAAAATTAAAAATGAAAGAAAAAAAATGCAAGAAAAATTAATTAACAATAATCTTCTAGCAAAATCAAAACTCAAATTTGTTATTAAAAAAAAACACCAACAAATCAATGTGTTATTAAAGATCTTCTTGAATATTCATGGTCGAAAAGATTTTCTTAGTTTGCAGTGCAGCAAATCGAAAGAGGTAATACGGTATAAATAAACCTAGTTAGGCTAGTTGAAAATTATGATCAAAATTAAATGATCATTCAAATTTTTTTATTTATCAATTTGATTTATATTAGATTCGTAGAAAAATTATCGAATTTTATTCTTTTCAAAAGAATTAATTGCTAAAATTTTTTGCAAAATATACCCAATAATTTTTACACAAATAAATTATGCGTAATTTTGTGTATTTGAAAATTTAGAAAAGCATTTAATTATCACTTTTTTTTTTTATAAATTTACTTTGTTAAAAATCTAAAATTTCTTGTATTTAATTATAAATTTTAATAATAATTTTTAAAATTTAACCATAAACAAAATTGTTAAGTAAATTTTGAAACTGAAACATTTTAGAATTAAATTAAGTTAGAATTTTCATTGCTTATTAATATTTTTTCATATAAGTTTTCTTTGATATAATTTTATAAATGGATAATAAAAAGCAGACAAGTATTGCTTATATGGACTATGGTAAGCTATTATTTTTTTTTAATTTTAAACTTAAATTCTATTTTGAAACTTCACAACCTTACCCAATAAAAGATTTTCTCAATAATAAAATAAGATATTAGCGATTTTTTGCTAGCGCTAGATAATAAAGAAAATTGGTTAAATGTTTCGATAATTTATCGGTAATTTTTCTCTAAAAATTATCGACAATTAAATAAAAAATTTTCGATTAAAAATCGATATATATTTAATTAATTAGCAATAAATTTTTGATTTTTCTTTAGAAAAGTAAATTTTAATTGGTATAACAAATGTTGATTATAAAATTTATTTCATTAATTTAATTTAAAAGTCTAAGAAAATTTAAGCTTTTAATTAAAATTAAAATTATATAACAATGCACAAATTTTTTAATTATAAAAACATTCAACGGTTAAAACATTAAAATTAATTGATTTAAGACAAGATTTGCACTGAAAAAAATTCGATTTATTTAGAATATATATTATTCTGATATTTTCCTGGCTTCTTCTTTTCCTCTAGTGCAGAGATCTCTTATTGATGTTTTGAAATCACTTTCTGATAAAATTATATTTTTTGTATGCAAAAAATCTAAAAAAAAATAAAATAAATAAATACCATAATAATTGCTAATAATACCTCTAACTGCATTTAAATAAGTAGGATATGTTTTCCTGATACTTTCAGCATTTTGAGAGGACCATATTTTCCAATCAGAAATAAAAGTTATAATTATTGACTTAAATATTGATTTAGCTGATTTTTTGTATTTATAACAAACAAGAATTTATCATATTGTATTTGAGAAACATTTACAATTGGGTATGATGAATGAAGATTGATTTGTCCTGTATTTAGACTGAATTTTTTCAACTGTTCTTTTAAAGAATCAGTTGCTAAATGTCTTACGATTTGAAGTCCGATTTCAGTTATTTTTTTAATAAAAACTAAATCTAAAAAAAATTTTTAGGAGAATATAGAAAAAAAGTTAAAAAATGTACCACTAACTGTTTGACTCAAAACATGCTTTTCCCTTAAATTTTGACATTCACTTTGGAGTTTCAAATTTTCTGTTTCTAAATTTGAAATTAAGCTGTTTCGTTCTTTAATTTGGGAAAATAATGGCTCCAAGTTTTGCTTTTCATTTTTCTCAGAAGTATTTGAGCTTATTAATTTTAAAGATGTAATCTGTATTTTAGAGACATTTTTATTGTTGCTCACTGAATTTGGAAAATCGTCTTCTGGCTGACTTCTTTGTTTAAACAATTTTTATTTCTTTGATGTGTTGTCTTCGCTACATTCCTTCATAATTCTATTTCGTTTAAAGTTTTCATCACAAATGTCATCTAATATTTTTTCACATTTTAATCGAGAGCCTATTTATAGAATTTTTGCTGATAAAGTTTCGCCATTCCAACGAGCCTTACTTATACCATTAATTTCGATTTCATCTTCAATTTTATAAACAAGTTAATCGAACTTTACCTGACTATGTCTATTATCTATAAGCCACCTAACTACAACTTCTTTTTGTTCTTTTCTGTTCTTTTTCGACATTAGAATTTTTGAAAAAAAGTTTTTGCTTTTTAAAGCTTTTTTATTTTTGTTCTGTAAGCAAAGTTTATTGTACTTGGTAATATGAAGTTTGAAACATAGATTGTGTCATTAATTTAAAAAAAAAAAATTTTCTAGCTTTACTTATATCTGCAATAAAATATTGATCAGATTTTGCGCATATCATCATCCCTGAGATCAGATGTGGAAATTTTTTGTTAAAAAAAGAAGCATGTACTTTTGATAATATCTTGCAAACTGCGAGATTATTTGATAAATTATATAGAAAATATTCAATTAGACAAAATTTATTGTCGATCTCAATACAATAATCCATGTGTTTTACTTCTTTATAATTAATTGAAGTATATGTTAAATTTTTGAATTTTATATAGTCTGTGACTTTAAAATTGAGAAAAACATGAGGGAACTTAAATTTTAAAATATTTAATATATCTTCATTGACTAAATAAACGCTTAAATTTCTTCCATAGTTATTTTCTCTGGACCCTGAAAATAATGGCTTTTCAAAAAATTTTTTTCTTCTGAATAAAAAATTTTTAGAAACCTAAATGAATTTATAATTTGAACTCCAATATTTATTTTAGCTTTTAAAAATTTAGAAATCTGTCGGTTAATATCTTCGAAAACAAAACAATGAAATTCGCTTAAGTATCCATTAAAATTTAGATCATTTGTAATATGAATGAGTACATGTACACCTGAGGGCATTGAAGTTTCTCCTTAAAAAAATTGCATATCTTTGACAAAATCTTTAAGGAGAAGGTAAATATCAGAATAAATTTTGCTATTTGGATAAGGCTGTAATAATAATTCTATTGAAACGACTAGATTTATTAGATGCATAAATTGATCAACTGGCATAATCCACATGAAAATAGGTAGCGAATAATAAACCAAAAAATTTAATAACTTACTTGCTTTCCAATTTAAAAACTCGTCAATCGATCTTGGAATTCTCGGAATAAATTTTGGAACTCTTAAATTTAATAAAATTTTGTTAACAAAATTTAAATAAAATCTTAATGAAAATTTTTCTTCTCTGAACTTATAATCAAACCAATACATGATTAAGTTTTTTACAACCCCTTCGAGTATACTATGCATGAAGTCAATAACTGTTGATTCAATTGGAAAATAATATTTTAATCTATTGAGTTGACATGGTCCCTTGATTCCTCTAAACGATTAATTTTGTAAAATAGCTTTATTTACATCGCTGATATATTTTTCATGGCTGCGAAGAGGCTTATTATATTGATAATTTTGAAAAGGATATACGTGGACGGTTCCATTTTTGACAGTTTTTATATTTAGCCCAGGCTGGTAGCATTTAGAGCAGCCAAATTTTCCATTATACTGAACTACATTTAAGATTGCAGCACGAGCAGGTTTATCAAACACTCCATTAGTAACAAATATTTTTATGACCTCATTTTGAAAAATAAATCCTTTTACTAATAGACTGGGCTCGTTTATTATTGGCTCAAAATATAAATCAAAATTTGGCTTGAATTTTCCCACCCACAATCCTGCTAAAATAATGTTTTTAAGTTTAAAACGAATACTTTGGTGTAACTGATTTAATGTCAAATAAATTGGCCAAATAGATAATTTAAATGAAATGAAAATTGACATACCGTCTGTATTTATAGTAAGAGTTAAAAATTTTTTATGATTTTTAGCCACATGTTTATATATTTCTCCCTCAGTATTTATTTTGGAATCAAAAATATCTACATTTTTCCTTATTATCAATTTTAACTGAGTTAAAATATTAATTGAAAAAAATGAAACCAAAGTGTAATTGCAGATCGGACACGTTTTTGAATTATTAATCAAAAAACTTTTGATACAGATTTTACAGTAAATAAAACGATTATATATCAGTGTATCCAAATTTTTTTTTTTCAAAAAACTAATCAGCCCATTGAAATTAGAAATATAACAATTACCACAGCTAACCTTGAATAATTTAATGAAAGAATCAATACATTTCTTTGTAGGTTTATGATCTAAAAATATTTTCAGAAGAGATAAATTAACAATTTAACTGGGTTCAAGAATAGAGTTTTCAGAAACATCTTCATCTTCATTACATAACTCTCCTTTTTCTTTAGAAGTCAC